>OY723386.1:21448211-21755711 GCA_963210295.1 Ophion ellenae
GGAAATTTTTTACATTACAAAATGTAAAGTAATGGGTAATGGAAATGGTAATGCATGACAAAAAGTAATGCATTATTTGCAACCCTGCTCGCTACATTTGTATCGAGAAGCGAATTTTTTTTCGCTACTCGCTACATTTGTATCGAGTAGCGACATTTTTTTTCGCCACTCGCTACATTTGTATCGAGTAGCGAATTTTGTTTCGCCACTCGCTACAGTTGTATCGAGTAGCGAGTATCGGTCGATAAAAAAAAATTTCGCTACTTGCTACTAAAGTATCGAGTAGCGAAAAAATTTCGCTACATTTGTATTAAGTAGCGAATTTTTTTCGCTACTCGCTACATTCGTATCGAGTAGCGAATTTTTTTTCGCTACTCGCTACATTTGTATCGAGTAGCGAGTATCGGTCGATACAAATTTTGGACATCTCTGCCCTCGACTAACCGTGTTTGGTTACTCGAGCTGTCAAAGCGACTGTATTAGAATATACATATATATATACTATGTATATATATATATATATTGCAAGCAGGGTGAAGTTGGAGTCGTGCCGTTCGAGAAAGCGAAGGCGTTGCTGTGCCTGTTGCGCTAGAGTGTTAATCAATTCACAAAACGGCGTATGTGTTATATTTACGACATGAGCTAACGACTTTATTTGATTTAATGAAAGACAATGGACGAGTGAGGAAAAATTTTGGGGATGAAAAGTCACTCGGAAATTCGGCCGTAAATTATGAGATCCCGAGATTGAATGGACAAATCGAAAAATAGCCCGAACAAAATCGATAGGAAGAAATCACATTACATTGGTAAACTGTCATTAGATTTTCGATTTGTTGCCGCGTTTTCGCGTAATATCGGAACAATCGTCTGCTAAAGCCCATCTTACTGTATAAAGAGTCGCGGCGTGTTCGTCAGTCAGTCAGTGGTGTCGAGATCGGTGGCATCGATCTCGACATCGATCGGTAGCATCGAATTTTTTTTTTTTTTATTACTTGGCGTCAAGACACTGCCGCGTCTCTTAATCAGGGCGACCAGAGATTAGTAGGGAGATGCACAACACTCCCCTTTTCGGCGTGTCTCGTAAATGGCGCTAAATCGCGGGGGCGAGTTCGGGAGTATGATTTCGTGATCATCGCCTCTGTCGAGGTTGCAGATTCCCTTGTAGCCGCGCGAGTCCGTGATCACCGCTCAAGTCGGTATCGCAGTCAACGAGAACACGAGCGGGTAGCTCGGAGGGGGAAAAGTCTCTGTCCCTCGCAAATCGCGCTCGCTCGACAGGCGAACGGAGCGAGGTTTTCCGTCTGATCGAGCTCGACATATATGTGTGGCCGTACTGCGGATTGGAATATGCATTAAATGAATTTCAAAGTGAAAAACATGTATCGAGATCATTGTTTTCTCTCGGTTGCCCGGTTATGCCGAAAATGCGGGTTAAAAAAATTAACGATGAACCGCGTTGAAAAATAAAACGCCGAAACGACCGTGGAAGGTTCAAAAAGAAATCTTGAGCCTTTGCCGCGATCGTTTCGACATTATTTTCAACAGTAAACATTATGGATACTATACATATCATAAATGTTTCTCCATCTGCAATGAGCGATGTGGCCGAGTTGGCAGCGTGGCGGATTAGCGATGCTTACGGTCCGCGTTCAATCCCCGGTGAATCAACTTTGTTTTTTCTTCATTTTATATTCAACAAATTTCGAACTTACTCTCGCTTTAGCTATTCTCGCCTGTTCAGGCATTATTTATGATATTTAATCCGTATATTCTTAATAAAAAAAACAAGACATTGCTACCGGGGATCGAACCCGCGTCCAGTGCAGCAGCATCGCGCGTAAAAGTTACCCCCCCTCTAGTCTCTTACGCGCCCATCACACAATCATGGTAGCGCGTGTCCATGCGCGAGCGACGCTTGGATATCTTCGGAAAGAGCCGAACACGGTCGAAGTTTCCTGACCGCGCCTTCGGCAGCTACACCAAACCATGGATGCTGAGCACGTTCATGTGCGGCCAAGACGAAACGAAGGCTTCGAGGGAAAAGGCAATCTGAGCAAGACTCGCGCGTGCTGTCCGCTGACGTCAGCTGTTAGATGTTTTCAATGCTTATTTAGCTCTAGTTTCTCTGCGTTATTGATGTATACAAAAAAATGTATCGCGCACTCTGATCGCTTATTATTTTTAGTTTATACGTTAATTTAAATATAATAATAAATCTAAATTACAACTTATTTATCTTATATCGAATTGTTTACGCTTTACTCACACCCGTCCTTATGCCAAATAAATTATAATTCATAAAAGTAAGCGGAAATATATTTATATTCGTATTATTATATTTGTTTTTGTTTTGAGGATCTGGTGTAAGTGGAATAATTAATAATGCGGCGACGCAGATAATTATGCGTAGTGCCCAATTTTCTTTTTATTGTCCCAAGAATTTACAATTATTTTTTACCCGAACTCTCGATCTCGAACACGACGAGGTCGTAAATCTCGCCGTGTACAAGAGTTTTCCGACGAAGTCCCGAGTGACTTCGAGCTCTTGCTGACCGCGTGGTCAACGAGAGCGTGTAAAAAAAGATATGGCCGCGACGCGTAAGCGCGAAGCCAAATTTCCCGAGATCCCGAATATCTTTCGTTCTCACCGATGCCCGGAAAATATCCGTGGCCCGATTCTCCTCGACTTGGTGAATAAGAGGACTGTAACCGGTTGTAAGGCGGTTACCCGATGATGAAAGTATTCGCGGATACAGATATGAGGCCCGAGTGGTAGAGAAACCGAACGCGTGACCGTGTTCTCTCACGTCCCGAAAGAGAAGAAGGCAGGATCGACAATAGCGATCGATAGGTGATGGATTGCGCGCATGTCCCGTCGCTGGTCAGGCGTGCCACCCCTGGTGGTGGCGACACTTACGTCAGAGCGCGGAACTATTTCCTGAGTACGAGAAATGAGAGGCCCTTGAGTGACAGGGCCATCGCGTGGCGCCGCGACCGGCAGAGCGCGAACCCCGACCCGATGCTCGCGGCACCGGCGTGGATTACTTCATTCCCGAATATTCCGCCCGCCATCGGCAGCCGTGCTGTCGATTGATCCCGGTTGAGGTATCGGAAGGATGGCCAGCTTGGCTATTGGCCGCTTGAGGGTGGATGTAGCCGTCTTGATGGTGACTACCCGTGTGAGGCCGTCCTGGCCCGGATGAAGTTCCAGGACCCGTGCGAGGGGCCCCCGTGTAGGTGGCAAGGTCTCATTGGTCAGCAGGACCATCGACCCGACCCGGATTTGATGAGAGGGATGATGCCACTTGGAGATGGCCTGCTGTCGTTGTAAATAACCCGATGACCAATGGTCCCAAAAGCACTGAAGCCGTTCCTGTATAAGTTGCCAGCGCGAGAGTCTAGCGGTGTTGACATCCCGCAGTGAGGGCTCAGGAACCGTTGTGAGCGCCTCTCCGATGAGGAAGTGCCCGGGTGTGAGGACGGAGAGATCGTCCGGATCCTCCGATAGTGGCTCCAGCGGACGAGAGTTGAGCACGGCCTCAATTTGTATGAGAAGGGTCGTAAATTCTTCAAACGTGAGGCTCGTCTCGCCAATCGTCCTTTTGAGGTGGTGCTTAACGGATTTGACCGCCGCCTCCCACTTCCCGCCCATGTGAGGAGCCCCCGGTGGGTTAAAGACCCACTTTATCCCGTCAGTTGCTGCCAATCTTGCGATGGCTTCGGAATCCCGTGTTTCGCCGATGAATAACCGCCGTAACTCCGCAGCCGCACCCTGGAATTTTGTCCCGCTCTCACTGTAGATGGTGTGACAGATCCCGCGTCTCCCGGTGAAGCGACGGAGTGCCGCCATGAAGGCCTCCGAAGTCGAATCTGTAACTACTTCCCATGAGCTGTTGCGCCTTAAGTCCCCGGAAGCGAGCGCAGCGTACGCATCGCAAGATAAACGAACGCACCGGTGCACGTCCGCCGATGACCCAACAACTCTTTCGTAGATAGGCTAACGTGAGCTGCGTTCCCCCGTGGAACGTCCGATGGTGGGCATCTGCGATAAGCAGCTCCGTTAGTGGTGAATCCCGTGGGAGAATGACTGAATGTTTGCTCTCAGGTTATAAGGCTGCATGCTTCAGACGTCCCCCGACCCTGAGGATGCCTTGATGATCGATGAACCCGGTTAATCGCGTGATAATGTGCGATTTTGGTAGACGTTGACCCGCGCTAAGTATTTTGAGCTCTGTTGTGAAGTACGCTCCCTGTATGGCTTTTACCCAATAAAGCCGTGAATTCTCCAGGTCTCCCGTCGTCATGGCTGATCCCGGTGTACCGTGTCCCGTTCCCCTCAGACGATGAATCGCCTTGAAGAGTAGAGCAGTTATTCTCAACAACCTTGTGAGAGACGAATATTTGCAGATGAGGTCGAAGATATGTGGGGTGGTTGTCGAGATGGTAAGCGTAAGACCTGACCGCTCTTCGAGCGCCGCTGAGGTTTCCGTCCCGATGCGAGGAGTTGGCCAATGGTTTGAGGATTTGGCTAACCAGTGAGGCCCATCCCACCAAGTTGAAAATTGCTCGAGCTGAGAGATGGTGAGCCCCCGTGATGCACAATCAGCCGGATTGTCCCGTCCCGGTGTGAATTTCCATTGGGCCCGAGGTAGGAGCTCTTGAGCCATTGAGACCCGATTCCGAATGAAGTCTTTCCACCGAGATGGATGACTCGTTAACCAAGTAATTGTAACCATGGAGTCCGTCCATAGGTAGACCTGCGAATCATCAAGTTCCAATGTTTTCTGCACGTACCGCGTGAGTTTCGCTACCAGCAGCACTGCGGCGAGCTCGAGCCGCGGAATCGTGAGCCGTTTGATTGGCGCGACCTTCGTTTTCGCGCACACCAGGAACACTTTCGTTGTGCCCTCTGGTCCCGTAACCCGAACGTATACGACCGCTCCCAAAGCCAATTGTGACGCGTCCGAAAACCCGTGGAGTTCGACCGTTGAACCCGTAGCGATGTTGATCCACCTCGGAACCTTGATAGAACTGAGGTGTGTTAATTCCCGTCGAAAGGAGACCCATGCGCTGCTGACTCGTGCAGAGACGTTATCGTCCCAAGCCAGCTTTTCCAGCCACAGTCTCCCGTAAAAAGATCTTAGCCCGAATTGTGACTGGTGCGATGAAACCCAAGGGATCGTAGAGCTGCGCGATCTCCTATAAGATGACGCGCTTGGTGATGTCCGTCGCTTCCGTGTAGGGGAGCGTCGTGAACGTGAATACGTCAGAGCTTGGCAACCATGAGAGACCGAGAACCTTCGCCTCGCAGTCCTCAATTGCCCAAGAAGTCTCACTGCTGACGTTTACCCCGATGCGCGTGAGGAGCGCCGGATTATTGCTCTGCCACTTCGCAAGTCGAAAGCCGCCCGCCGTGCAGATCCCGATTAATTGTTGCGCTTGCGCCGCGAGATCCGATAATTGATCAGAACCCCCGTAAATATCGTCAACGTATCGTCCCTTGGTGAGGGGAGGGGGTGGAGGGGTGCCGGTCTCGTCCCATACGTGACCGTCGTCAGGTGGAACGGAACGATATTCCCGAGATCGTCGATCCAGAGGATCTGCTGAAGGTCCCAATCCGTCCGATGAACCCGAATTTGCCGGAACATCTTCGTGATGTCCGTCGCGAAAACGAAACGATGACGCCGTACCCAGAGGAGGACATCCGATATGTCCCGTTGCAACTTTGCACCCATGTCGTTAAGTGAAATACCCGAATCCGTATTGCTCGACCCGTTAAAGACTACCCGAAGTTTCGTCGTCGTACTACTCTCCTTGAACACCCCGTGGTATGGGAGGAAGTAAGCTCGTTCCCGATGTAGCAACGCGGAAGGAACCCGAACCATGTGCTGCAACGTTTGGTACACAGCTAGAAATGCCCGATAGAGACTTGAGTAGGTCTCATCCCGCGAAAGTTTGCGTTGGAGACGGTGGAGGCAGGCCAGCACCGTGCGATAGGAATCGCCCAATTTTGAATGCACCGATTTGACTGGGAGCCGGACCACGTACCGACCCGTCTCGTCCCGTGAATGCGTCGAGACAAAATGAGCCTCACACTCCTGCTCTTCGGGTGTGAGTTCCGAACCCGTTTCGACTGGTGCCTCCTCCTGGACCCAGAACCGCGTAAGAAGGTCCTGAGTAGATGTACTAGGCCGGTTCTAACCCAAGGGGAGGTGGTGTGTCAAGAGTGGTGAAGCCAAGGTGGCGCCACCGTCGAGGGGAGGTCGCCGGGCGCGTGTGACGTCACAGAGAGGCCTATGTGGCGGGGGATCATGTGGTCCGTGGAGCGACTGGCGGGGGGGGGGGATCCGCCGTCGATCTGTGTGTGTGTGCGTGCGTGCGTGCATGCATGCGTGCGTACGTGCATGTGCATACGTGCATGTGCGTGCGTGTGTGTGTGTGTGTGTGTGTGTGTGTGTGTGTGTGTGTGTGTGTGTTACGTAGAGGACTAAGAAAAGGTGCATGAATTTATCCAGATGTTCTTTTTTTCTTACGTTGAGCGCCAGGGACCGTCATACCCTATCGCTTCGCATGTGTAACTCGAGCCTCATCATTCCATAGGTTCACACTTGAAAACCCATAAAATTTTACGACAGCATGCGACGAAGACAGTGATCCGGGGAAAAAAATGCATTTCTATTTTACAGGGCTTTAGTATTTCATCTCTGAATGATAATATATACAGAGAGTGCAACGTCAAACCTTGATGTCGACACTTGCGATCATGCAGGTCTGGACAAGTTAGCCCCATGGTTAAGGATTTTTTCTTCGTTAACACCACTCTCCAAGCTATTAGATTTTTTTTTATTGCTTCGCTATTCCAAGCATATATATGATAACGGGGTGTTTATTTTGAAAAACTATAAACTTTGGGAGATCTATGGATAAAGACCCCTTTTAGGCTTCGACCGTGGACCACTTGCGCACCGATGGAGAGCCTATGAATTTTTTTTTTTTTTTTTTTTCACTACACGCATCTCGACTGAGATGCTCTTTTATTTTTCCCGGCAATCCAATGCGATATTAGAAAATTCTCGTGAGTTGGTGATATTTTCCGAGATGGTAGGGAAAGACGAAAAAGGGGAAAACCATTTTTAATGATCTGCTGCGCTCACAAGTGTTCACACTTTGGATCGAGCAGTCAGTTAGTCAACATCATCTCTTTTGGGAAGCCTCGTTTCATCAAATATGGAGAGCAACGCGGAGAAGTCGGAACAAATCTTTCACGACCAAGCCGCGCTTCTAAGTTCATATGAAGATTTTGCTGTGTGGGAACAACGGTGCGTTGAGTTTATCGAAGAATTGGAAACGCAAAGCCGGATTAAGCGCCCGCGACTATCAATTGGACACCAACAGTCACTAATAGCCCAAATAGCCCGTCTGGAAGGATTGAGGAATTGTGTGCGGAGTCGTTTCGTACACACGGGCGCAGGACACGGTGATCATGAGTTAAATTGGCGTCAGATTGAAACATCCTTCGAGAGTCGCATATTGACCGGGTCCATCATCAATCGCAGCCACATCGAGCCGAGACACTTTCTAAATGATGCTCGCGACCTAGTGCTTCAACATGTGCAAAATATTATCAGCAAGCATAACAGCATCAAAATCAATACAGTGTTTAATGGTGAATTCGCGAGTGGAGACAAACATGCTAATAAAAGTGTCAACACGCGAAACTGCGAAGTATTTAGAACAAGCGATTTGGGTGAGTGGTATGAACAACGTGTTGTGGAGCCCACTTTAACATTACTCGATGAATTTCAAGAACGTGATAGTGGCTGGGCTCTGCAGAAAATACTTAACCTCACGATAAATGTGAATAAGTATAATCCGATGCGTGCCGGGTGCTCCATATCATTACCGCGGGAAATAATGATGAAGAGAGCTGTGGTTAACGTCAAATCCGACGATAACGCATGTTTCGCATGGGCAGTTGTCGCTGCTCTATACCCAGCTGAACGACACAGCGCCCGTCCAATTTCTTACCCTCATTATTCGACAGTACTGAATCTCCAGGATATCGAATTCCCGGTGACGATACATCAAATAAAGAAATTTGAAGCTCATAACAATGTATCGATCAACGTGTATACCGCCACTACCAAAAAGGACATTGTTCCAATACGCGTGACTCAAAATAAGAAGGATAAGCACATCAATTTGCTGTACATGCAAGATACTGAGGACAACAATGTGGGGCACTTCGTTTGGATCAAGAACCTGTCGAGACTCGTGACGGCGCAACTGACCAAAAAGGAGCATAAAAAATATATCTGTGATCGGTATGTAGTCACCATAATATATATAGGTAATTATATATGCTAGATGAATTAAACAAAAACAATCTTTTTTTTTTTTTTTTTTTTTTTTTGCAGATGTTTGCACTACTTTGGTTCCGAGGAAAAATTGCAATCGCACGAGGTCGATTGTGGGGCGATAAACGACTGCGCGATCCGACTACCGAATGACACCAATAAGTGGCTCCAGTTCAGCAACTTTAGCCGGAAAGAGCGACATCCTTTCATCGTGTATGCTGATTTGGAGTGTGTGCTGGCAAAGACCGATGGGGAGAATCTAGCGAAAGCTATGTATCAACACCATGAAGTGTTTAGTATTGGATATTACGTGCGTTGTTCGTATGACGACTCATTATCTTCCTATCATTCACGCCGCAGTGCTGATTGCGTATCATGGTTTGTCGAAGAACTGAAAAATCTAGCATTGCGCATAAAAGAAACTTTCTGTGATAATGTACCAATGGTGCATTTAACACCAAGTGAGTGGGCTAGTTTTCGCGCAGCGACTCAATGTCACATATGTGAGAAACCATTTGCGCAAGAAGATATACGCGTTCGAGATCATTGCCATCTGACTGGGCGCTATAGAGGCCCTGCCCATTCCAACTGCAACCTTAATTATAAACAGTCATTTTTCATTCCAGTAGTTTTCCACAATTTATCCGGTTATGATGCACATTTTATAATCAAGGAAGTAGCCACAGCGTTCGAAGGAACAACCAATGTGCTTCCAATCACAAAGGAGAAATACATCTCCTTCACGAAGCATGTTAAAATTACAGACGATTCGAAACACAAGATCCAATTGCGCTTTATCGACTCATACAAATTTCTCAACACGAGTCTCGACAAATTAGCATCATTCTTGACCGACGACAAACTCAAAATTTTACGCACACAATTCACAACTCTCTCGACAGACGATTTCAGTTTGCTGACACGAAAAGGGGTCTTCCCTTATGAATATATTGATGACGTGACCAAGTTAGATGGCACTTCCCTACCACCACGTGACGCATTTTACAGTTCCCTGACAGATGCTACAGTATGTGAGAGCGAGTACGCACATGCTGAGAAAGTTTGGGAGCGGTTCTCCATTCGAACGCTGGGTGACTATAGCGATTTGTACTTGAAGACAGATGTCTTGTTATTAGCCGATATTTTCGAAAACTTTCGGAATACGTGCATTGAGAGCTATGGCCTAGATCCCGCGTATTACTACACATTGCCGGGGTATACCTGGGATGCAATGTTAAAACACTCGAATGTCAAGTTTGAATTACTAACTGACATTGACATGGTTTTATTCGTTGAGCGGGGTATACGCGGTGGTCTCAGTCAATGCTCAAACCGATATGCACACGCTAATAATAAGTACATGGAGTCGTTTGATTCATCGAAAGCATCATCATACTTGATGTATTTTGACGTCAACAATTTGTATGGATGGGCAATGTGTCAACCCTTGCCATATGCAGATTTTCGATAGGTCAACGACGTGTCCAATTTCGATCCATTATCCGTCGCGCTAGACTCACCTATAGGCTACATCCTTGAGGTCGACTTGGAATATCCCCAATCTCTACATGATGCGCACAAAGACCTACCGTTTTGCCCAATACACGAAAAACCACCGGGTAAGCAGCAGGAAAAGCTGCTAGCAACCGTCTGCGATAAAAAGCGCTACGTCATACACTACCGGAATTTGCAACAGTGCTTACACCATGGACTTTGCCTCACGAAAATCCATAGAGTCCTACAGTTTACACAATCCCCATGGCTGCGTTCGTATATTGAGTTAAATACCCAGTTTCGAACGCTTGCCAAAAACGATTTCGAAAAGAATTTATTCAAATTAATGAATAATGCGGTCTTTGGCAAAACGATGGAGAATGTGCGCAATCATGTAGATGTAAAGCTTTTGACAAAATGGGAGGGCAGATATGGCGTAGAGGCAATGATTGCGAAGCCAAACTTCCACAGCCGAAGTGTTTTTTCGGAAAACCTCGTGGCCGTGGAATTGCGCAATCTCGAGGTGAAATTCAACAAGCCGATATATGTGGGTATGTGCATACTCGACATATCCAAAACGTGCTTGTATGGATTTCACCACGAGTATATGGTACCTCTGTATCGAAATAGATGTAAAGTCATGTATACCGATACGGATAGTCTCATATATGTCATTGAGAGCGATGATATATATGCCGACATGAAGCGCAACATTGAAAAATTTGATACGAGCGACTATTCAGCGGACAATAGGTATGATATGCCGCTTGTCAACAAGAAGGTACCCGGTCTCATGAAAGACGAATGCAATGGTGCAATTATGACCGAGTTCATTGGACTTCGATCGAAAATGTATGCGACACGTGTCGAGGGTAAGAAGGAGACGAAAAAAGTTAAAGGTGTCAAGAGTAGCGTTGTGGCTAGGACAATCACGTTTGACGATTATGCTCGATGCTTGAATGAAGAAGTTGAAATGGAGCGTAGTCAAACGTGCATTCGATCAAAGTTACACCAAGTCTACACCATTCGCGAGACGAAAATTGCTCTGAGTCCACATGATGATAAGCGGTATATCATACCGGGGACCTCTGATACCCTACCATGGGGGCATTATAGAATCCCGTCATGAAAAGTTTTGTAAATTTTTTTTTCTACAACCTTCATGTAAAACTGTGTACATTTTTGTGAATATCGATGTATAAAACTCATGAAAATTATGTATATATTTTATTCAGTCGATGTTAAAATGATGTTTGTTGTATATATTGTGCAAGAATGGATTTATTATTTTCCGTAAATAAAGAAGCGGACTTTTTATAATCCCATGTGTTTATTCACTCTATCCATCTCCTCACGTTCCATGAAAAAAGGGCGACGGCGAGACGGGGGAGAAGCAAGCCTGCTGTGGAGTCGGTCGGAGGCCTTGGAGGGATGCGGGGACGACCAGCAGGTCAAGAGTCATAAAACACATATTTTTCCACTTTCTTTATTACCAACTACAAATCGGATTTACTTATCCAACTATTGTGGCTATTTTCGAAACCTAACCACTTTACAAACATTCGATTACCGCGCTTCTTCAATACCGCTTCAATGAGATAGATATCGGGGTGCTTGACACTGAGAAGCTCTTGTTCGTAGAAACCACCGGCGATCGGTTCATCTTTATGATCTTTCAAGTGGTACGTCACGGGATGAGTTTTTTTCACACGATAGATTGTAAATATTTCCGTTGTCCAGTTTGGGGTGTAACCCTTTTCGAAAACAGTCTTAAATTTGCTGATTCTCACTTTATCACCAACGGCGAATTTTGGCGATCTTTTCATTGGAGGCTTATTGAAAATCTGCTGCAATTGCTTCTCATTTTCCGCGTTGACATTTCTCGGCTTCATCTTAATGGTGCGGTGTACAGAATCGTTGTACTCGGCAATTAGATTATCAAGAATATCGATCCACTTATAATTACCACGAAGACTAAATTGCATCCACATCTTGTTCTTCAATGTACGATTGAAACGCTCGCAAATGGATGCCTTCAAGTTGCTATATGTCGAATACATGTGAATATTGTACTTTTTCATGATGGCCTTAAAGTCACAATTGTAGAATTCTTTTCCCCGATCAACGTGTAAGTTCTGCGGTATGCGTCCTTTAACGAGGATCGACTTCATTGCTGCTGCTACATCTTTACCACTCTTACTCAGCATTGGCACGGCCCAGGCGAATTTCGAGAAGGTATCGATGACGGTGAGGAGAAATTTATGGTTGGAGTTTTGACGAGCGTATGATGACATATCGACGAGGTCGGCTTGCCAGGTTTCGTCCAAGCCACGGATGTCCACATGTCGACGCGGATAGTTTCGTCGAGCAGGCTTATGTAGCTCCAGCACGAGAGCGCCCCTTTTTTCGTTCATTTTCCAGTCCACTCAGTCGTGCGTCCAATTCAGCAATGACGTTCGAATTACGAATCACCAAATCTTGTAGAGCTTTGACATCGGCCTCGAGTGTCCTCGCAATGTCTCGTATCGTAGCTTCAAGTCCATTAACCAACAAGTGACTACTCTCATTCATTTCTTTGCGTATGTTCTTAATGATAGTTCGAGATTTCTTTTGTAACGCACTTAGAGTGATGGCGTCATCTTCTCCTTCCGGATTTGCAATGTTACACAATCGTTTCTGCCCCAAGTCATAATGACCATCTGCGGTAATTCTAAAGCCAATCCCGGGTCGACCTGGAGGACCTTGCTTACTGTGGAGTACACTCCTACTTGAATGACGTCCAAACACATCGACACTCATGATGAGAATGCGTAAATTCTCCGATGTCGAGTTAATAAATGATTTCAGCTTCGCGCAATTCCTCAATAATCGATATAATTTCATTCGCATGTGATGAATTTCCGGCTGCTTGGGATGCCAGAAGTAAGCGAAGACGATCCACTAGCTCGTTTGGATTATCCCAATAAATATAGTCCAATTGGGTGTTTTTTCTAGCTAGCTTATACTTTGGCATACCCTGTCCCACATGATGATCGACTATATTGGGGATATATGTGTTAAATTTGTGGCTGGTGTTACGTCGTATAGCCTCACTAGGCTTATACAATTTTTTGTGCGCATTCGTCGAGATTACAATCTTTTCGTAGTTTTTCAAATCGTCCGGTGTGAGAGTTTCAACATTAGGCACTTTTTTAAACAACAGCTCCGTTAATCCAACAGTTTTCGCATAACTCGCATCTCCCACACGAATATGTTCAGAGTCGAAAATTATCGGAGAATTGCCAATCATTAATTTGTTGTTAGCGAGATTTCGTACACCATATAATACATCCAAGGTTGCCTTTCTATTTGTTTGTAGTAGCAGGAGATATTCGCTGATCAGCTCATCGACATTTTGCGAGTCATCGTCATCCTCATATATCAATTTAAACGAATCTTGTGTTTCACTCTTCAAGGAATCATGTGCCGCATTTTGATGTTTCACACTATTTAACGCATCTTCTTTTTCTTCTTCAACATTATCTCCCACTTTTTCATCCTTAATTTCCTCCTTTACCACCTCACCGTTTTTATACGACACCAATTTCTCCAATGGCCCCACTATAGGCTTAAAGACATCCTGCATTCTCTGCTGATCGTTATCTTTCCCAATTTTCATCATTCGATGCTTTCGTCTGATTGCATCGCTCGCCTTGGCAATTTGACGCAACACATCCTTTTCACGCAACAATTGTTCGCTTTTCATGTTGTCACTACCACGGCATGCGCAATACTGTCTCTTCAACTACCAGCGATGAGTCATTTATCAATAGTGAGAAAATAATCAAAACCTTGTCTATATCGACCTCCGTTAATATCGCTATCCTTGTCAATCGTGATAAATGCATACTTGTCAGAATTCCAGCATTTCACGCACATGTTTTTAAAGCACGTATAAGTCATATCCGTATTAACATGGTCATTGTAGACGTGCTTGAGATTCATATCGTCCTGCTTGAAAAGCACCACGAAATTTGCATTATCCCTCACGAGATGTTTGGGAATACGAGTGTACGTTTGACAAAGATAAAAACTATCAACAATCTCATGTCGTCCCATGGAAAAGAAGGCCCGAACATTATCCTGCTTTTCGCATGCTATGTCATCAAAGATGAATATAGAGTTGGATCGTGCATCACTTGGTGCTATCACGTGTTCATGCGCCTCGAATGGATGATATTCAACTCCACTCACAGGTTCGAGTAGGTGTTCGAGCAACTTATACTTTGGCTGCTTGAGCGATTTGGAATACAAGTAAATATTCTCAAATCTCAAACCATTCGGATGGATGATGAGAGTGAGCAAAGCGTTGGTTTTCCCACAATTGGATGGACCGCAAAACAGTGCACGTATGCTATCCGGCAATAAATTCCCATGGCGTTTCTTTTTCCCTCCACGGTCTTCGACAAACTCGTCGAAATTTATCACGGGAAGTCCGCCTCCGATAGTTTGCTTCCTGGACGTCATCTCACACACGACTAACGGCGAAATCATATAAATAGGCTTCTTATAGGGATTATCCGTCAGTCGCGTATTGTCTTTAGACATGATTGTGCATAGGAAGAGTGGTAAAGGTTTGGTCAACCGCCTAATCAACAAACTCCCCGTTGAACTACATTTGCCTGGATATCAGTATTGTGGACCAGGCACAAAGTTGGCCAAGCGCCTTGCTCGTGGTGATCCGGGCATTAATCCATTGGATACGGCTTGCAAACAACACGATATTGCGTATTCGAAAAATCCGAATAATCTTGAGGCGAGACATTTGGCGGATAAAGTGTTGGCTGAACAGGCTAGGCAACGTGTTACCGCGAGAGACGCTAGTATCGGTGAAAAAGCCAGTGCTTGGGGTGTGGCAAATATTATGAAGACAAAGAGAAAATTTGGCATGGGAATGAAGGCCCGCAAGGGTGGCGTTTGTTTGAAAAAGATAATTGGCGCTGCAAAGAAGACAATGATTCAAAGTAATGATCCGCATAAGATTATTAAATCAGCTTTAAAGGGTGCTCGTGCAGCTGTAAAGTTGCAAGGTGGTAAAGTGCGCACACCTCGGGTTCTACCTGTACCCCATAAAATTGGTGGTTTATTGCCCTTCCTCGTGCCCATTTTTGCTGGTCTTAGCGCTGCGGGTGCTTTGTCGGGTGGTGCGGCTAGTATAGTTAAAGCTGTAAATGCTGCTCAAGCAGCTAAGCGTGAATTGGATGAAAGTAAGCGTCATAATCGGACAATTGAAGCAATTGCATTAGGTCGGGGTCTACATCTGAAACCATATAAGCAAGGATTGGGCCTTCATATCAAGCCAAAAAACTAGAAGTTACGCTACCTCACCGACCCCTCACCGACCGCGACCTACTTAAATATGCAAAAATCCTAAAGATTCCACATTTTCGCGGAGTTTACATGCGCGACACATTGCCTGCGAGCGGACCTCTCAAATGTGAAGCAGCAATTGTAAATTTGGATGAAAATGTCGGTCCTGGAACACACTGGGTGGCTTACAAAAAGACCGGATCGAAAGTCATGTACTTTGATAGTTTCGGCAATCTTCCACCACCATCCGAGCTCATGAGATATTTCGGTGTCGGTAGCGTTCATTATAATTATAAGGGATATCAGGAATATGATACGATTGAATGTGGACATTTGTGTCTCAAGTTTCTTTGTCGGCAGCTGCAGCACAAAGACAAATATACACTATATATAGGAGGGAAATGACGTGGCGAATTCAGTTGTTAATTTACCAGCATCATGGACGAAAGTTTAACATTGACCATATCTGGCTCATCGTCCATACTCGAGGCGCAGTACTTTCCCCCCATCGAACTCTCGCCACACAAAAATTATACCCTCGGTCTCGTGGAATTGTTAACCTTCAACTCTATTCCCAATATCGACGTTGACCACGATAAACTTTACGTGGGAGATGAGGTGTTGACGATACCTACGGGCAGTTATGAAATAGAGGATATTGAGACGTTTGTACAAGCAGAGCTCGCGCGTAGAAACATCAGCATCAGCATTAAACCCAACAATAACACGCTACGCAGTGAGATCGAGTGTGATCGTGATGTCAATTTTGAGCCAAAAGATTCTATTGGTCATCTACTAGGCTTCACCGCACGCAAATTGGAAGCCAATAAAAGACACGAATCCGATCTTCCAGTAGCCATTCTCAAAGTGAACGCCCTACGCGTTGAGTGCAACATTACCGCTGGCGCCTATATTAACGGACAAAAAGTACACACAATTCACGAATTTTTTCCATCTGTGCCACCGGGCTATAAGATCATTGAAGTTCCCTCCCACGTAATTTATCTGCCAATCACGAGCCGAACGATTGACACGATACAGCTTCGCATAGTGGATCAAGACGGTGATTTGGTAAATTTCCGCGGTGAAGTAATCACCATACGCCTGCATATAAAGTCGTGATGGGCATTGTTTTCAACAGATCTTCCAATAACAATAAACGGTCATGGATAAAAACAATCAGTCGTCGGCCAGCGCCCAAAGTGCTTACACCTCAAAACGTGCTACTCTTGAAGAGTTTGGGTCTCAAAGTGCGTGGCGAAAGCGTGTAAAAAATTATTTAGTCTGTGCTCTGTGCATCTGTTGCGTAAAATGGAAGAAGAAATCGTAAACATTCAGACACCCGTGCTCTTTGATGAATCCATCATCCATTGTGAGATTCACGCTCATCAGCCATATGCATCTTCAACCTTGAATAACAGCGATGAAATCCGTATTGCCATCCAACATCAAGACCTCTCCATCCTGCCAAGCAAGAGTTCGCTACACATATGTGGAAAATTATCCAAGCGTGATGGGGCGCCAACCACTGCTACAAGTCTCGTCAACAATGCCATTTGTCATTTGTTTGAGGAAGTGCGATATGAGCTGAATGCCATAGAAATCGATCGTAATAAGAATGTCGGCATTACGAGTGTAATTAAGGGATATTCATCTCTCTCACCGGCCAAGAGTTCTATGCTCGAGAACACTGGATGGCTCGATGTCGAAGAGACCAAGCAGATTGTAGATGTATCGGGAAACTTTGATGTGTGCATTCCGCTCAGCATGCTCCTCGGATTTGCCGAAGATTATCGGAAAATTGTCGTAAATGCCAAGCACGAGTTGATTCTCACGAGATCAAAGACCGACGACAATGCCATTGTACAAACAGCGCCTGAAGACTACAAACTCGTATTGCATAAAATAGAATGGCTCGTGCCGTATGTGACAGTCTCGGATCAGCGAAAAATTCAACTGTTAAAGTTTCTCGCCAAAGACGCACCAATCTCCATGAGTTTCCGAACATGGGAACTGTATGAATATCCATTGCTGCCTGCCACCTCCAAGCACGTGTGGTCTGTGAAAACTTCGAATCAGCTGGAGAAGCCACGATATGTCATACTCGCGTTGCAGACGGATCGGAAAAATAAGAAACAACACAATGCGAGCCACTTTGATCATTGTAACCTGAGCGACGTCAAGCTATACCTCAACTCGCAATGTTATCCATATGGAAATTTAAATTTGAACATTGATAAAAATCAATATGCTATTCTCTACGAGATGTATGCAAACTTTCAGCCGACCTATTACAACAAAGAGGCTGAACCATGGCTGAGTAGGATGGAATTTTTAGAAAAAGCCCCCCTCGTTGTCATTGACTGCTCAAAACAAAACGATTCGCTCAAGTCCGGTCCTGTTGATGTGCGCCTTGAGTTTGAATTGAAAAACAATATTCCATCGCAAACTTCAGCGTACTGCATGATCCTCCATGATCGTATTGTCGAGTACAATCCAATCAGTGGTGGGGTTAAAAAATTGGTATAAAATCATGCCAATGATCCGCGCCCACTTCAGTCATCATGGAGCTTATCGTCGACGTGCAAGGGTTCAAGAGACCCGTCAACGAATTTGTCCTAAAGGAGATGTCCATCGTCAAACTCCATGAGAAGAACGCTGAACCTCTGACATTCTTCTTCGATGCACCATTCGCCTGGGACGCTTTACCGGCCAAGTACAAAATGACAAACAAGTGGCTGGAACGCAATTATCATGGAATACGATGGGAACACAGTGGCATACCATACGAGGCAGCTAGAACGACAATTCGAGGAATCTTGGAAGGAGCTCCTACGATCTATGCCAAGGGATTCGAGAAGTGCTCATGGCTATCGAGATTCACGGATTCAGCAACAAACGTCATCGATCTGGAGACTCTGGACTGTCCATCGCTGCAGAAGTTGCCGAAAATCGCAAACGTTAAATGTCTCCATCATTCCTTCAATACAAAATACAATTGCGCCAAAGCGAATGTAAAGTCGTTGAAAAGCTGGCTCTCTGTGTACGAAGCGTTGTGTGAGCGAGGGATTTTTTTTAAATGAATAAAAACATTTTGAACAAATATCGTTCTCCATTTATTTCCTATATCTACGGCGAATACAGTTTGACGACAATTTTTTTTTTTTACATTATATTCGATGAAGAACTTTTTTTTTGTACATTTTCACATAGCATCAAGCGTTGAAAACTCTACGATGATGATGACTGTGATGCAAACAGTCGTTGCACTCTACGATGGTGACGATGCCAGCTACCGCTGAACTCGTTGTTTCCACCGGGCCTTCACGAGCGTTCTTTTCCACCTTACTCAGACTCGAGCGTCGAAAACTCTACGATGATGGTGACTGTGATGCAAACAGTCCTTGCACTCTACGATGGTGATGATGCTGGCTGCTGTTGAACTCGTTGTTTCCACCGGGCCTTCACGAGCGTTCTTTTCCACCATACTCAGACTCGATGGAACTCGACGCTGTTGTATTTTCCACCAATGTACTTCATGTAGAGTTGACCATTGCGCGCCAGTTGCAGCATACTCTCGAACATTGTCAGATCTTGATCGAAGGCCTTTACCAGCCGCGCTGGCAAGAAGACGGCAAACTCATTTGCAACGTCCACGATGTAGCGTTTTCCAAACTTGGTCCGTACAGCTCTCATGTCCGTGATTTGATAATCCGAATGGATGTGGAGTTCTGACAGCTTCTTCGTTGGGAGGAATTCCGCCATCAGGCTGACTTTGTTGATATTTGAGAGATCCATTTTTACTCTTTTTCAAAGTTCTTTTCGGAGAAGTTGATGGTGCGGTGGAATAGTGCAGTCTGAGCTTGGTCCACGAAATCATAAGCTCCCTCGTAACCCCTCCACTCAGATTTTAAAAACTTCTCCCCACTTATCCAATCATAGGCATGTGTAACAGGTTCAAACACGTTCGAAGAACCCCGCACGTAGAGAATTTCCCCCCTCGCAACACTTTTCACAGTCCCGACGTTGGGGAGGGGGACCATCAATGTGATCCTTCATCTGTGGCGTATTATAATGCTCCATGCATGGAAGATACGATATCACTTCACTATCGTTCCGATGATGCTCCGGCAAACGATCCCACAGTAAACCAATAAAGTTACCCCAATACTTTAGGAGCAAGACCTTTGGAACCTGTTCGAGCTCGTTTTTGGTCAAGTCCAGGGGGTGCTTGGCCGGATGTACTGCGTACATACTCGCACATGTGAACATCTTGACGTAATCTTGTGGAATGAAACCTCGACGGGTTGAAACTTGTTGTGGAATAACGCTGCAGCTGCATGCAATAAATAAAGCATTTTATGGGCTTTGAGCATCTCAGTCGAGATGCGTGTAGTGAAAAAAAAAAAAAAAAAAAAAAAAAAAAATTCATAGGCTCTCCATCGGTGCGCAAGTGGTCCACGGTCGAAGCCTAAAAGGGGTCTTTATCCATAGATCTCCCAAAGTTTATAGTTTTTCAAAATAAACACCCCGTTATCATATATATGCTTGGAATAGCGAAGCAATAAAAAAAAATCTAATAGCTTGGAGAGTGGTGTTAACGAAGAAAAAATCCTTAACCATGGGGCTAACTTGTCCAGACCTGCATGATCGCAAGTGTCGACATCAAGGTTTGACGTTGCACTCTCTGTATATATTATCATTCAGAGATGAAATACTAAAGCCCTGTAAAATAGAAATGCATTTTTTTCCCCGGATCACTGTCTTCGTCGCATGCTGTCGTAAAATTTTATGGGTTTTCAAGTGTGAACCTATGGAATGATGAGGCTCGAGTTACACATGCGAAGCGATAGGGTATGACGGTCCCTGGCGCTCAACGTAAGAAAAAAAAGAACATCTGGATAAATTCATGCACCTTTTCTTAGCCCTCTACGTAACACACACACACACACACACACACACACACACACGCACGCACATGCACGTATGCACATGCACGTACGCACGCATGCATGCACGCACGCACGCACACACACACAGATCGACGGCGGATCCCCCCCCCCCCCCCCCCGCCAGTCGCTCCACGGACCACATGATCCCCCGCCACATAGGCCTCTCTGTGACGTCACACGCGCCCGGCGACCTCCCCTCGACGGTGGCGCCACCTTGGCTTCACCACTCTTGACACACCACCTCCCCTTGGGTTAGAACCGGCCTAGTACATCTACTGTCCTGCATGTCCTGAAACCCGTGATCCACAGCAACGTGGTGTACGAACCCTGCTGTAGATGCAGACTCGACCACTGGCCCGAAGATTACCCAACCAAAAATCGTATCTTGGGCGATAGGAGCCTCCAGTGGTCCCCGTTTGATCCGCGCCCGTATCAGCTGCCCGTAAACGTCTGCTTCCAGAATGAGGTCGACCGAGCTAGGAGATGCAAAATCTGGGTCTGCAAGCTTAAGACCCCGTAAATGCGACTAATGAATATTTGTGAGGGAGAAGGAAGGGAGAGTAGGCATTAACTTGGGGAGAACGTGAGCTTTTATTGACAACAATGCACCCGAGTAAAGCGAATGGCGGATACAGCTAACCAGCCCGCGTGTGTGACCTGAAGCAACCCCACCAATTCCAGTGATTGGAATGGAGGAGGATTCCCGTTGAAGTTTGAGGCGCTGAACGAGTTTGTCCGAGATGAGAGACAACTCGGACCCCATGTCGATCAGCATCCGGACCCGGTATGTAGACCCGATGGACGTGGAGAGGTTAGCTTGACCCGTTGCGAGCAGAACGCCCGCTCTTGTCGCTCGCATACCCAGACAAGATAATGCCGCCGTATCTCATTGCATTGCTCCCGTTGAACGCGATGGAGAAGGAGCCGCTGACGACCCGGTAGCGTGCCCGAACCCGGCTGAGCTGCTGAGCCCCCGAATTTTGACCAACCGACGTGGATCATGGTGTGGTGCTTGCGGTCGCACTCCTTGCACTTCGTGACCGTCTGGGTTCTCCCGTACCAACGCCGGGAAGAGACCCCGAAACAAGCACCACTCGGAGTAGTCGCCCGAAAATGATGGCAGCGATATTTTGGGGAGTTTCGCCCGGCTCCCGTGTGATGAGGCGCCCGGTGTCGCCGCCCCCGTTGAAACCCGTGGTAGAGGTTGAAGCGGATGACGATACCGTGCGACTAAGGTGAGGATCGTCCCGTGCATCTCGAACGCTTGAGTAAACATGTCGTTCTTGACGTAATTGCTCGACAGAAAGTCGATCGAGCAAGATCGTGTGATTTCTTCATGAACCCTGGAGAAATTGCTCCAAAGCTCCTTTGTTGTAGCCCGAATGTCGCCCAGTTCCTCGACGGTAAAGTCCTCGGCTGCCCCGTCCGCTAGCCGATCGCGATAAGTTCGTAACATCGTTACGCGCCGGCTCTGCGTTGCCACCATGAGTGGTAGCGCTCCACTGGCGGCCCGTGCCCCCGCTGGCGACTTTTCCCGAATACCCGAAGCCTTCTCTCGCTGAGAAGTTGCTGGCGATTTCTCCCGCTTTCCCGATCCCGCGGCTCCCGGTGCCGCGGCAACGGTACCGACCGTCGATGTGGTCGACTGACCGCTCGGCGCTCTGATCGGGATCGTGAGTATGTCCGGCTGTTCGCTGCCGGATACCGACTCCGAGTCGGACTTGATGTCCGCCTAATTCGACGGTGTCTCCAGATCAGACATGTTGACCCGTCAAACCCGTGGAGAAGAACCGACACGCGCGAAACATATCCAAAAGTCCGAAAGGTCCGAAGAAGTGTCCCGGAGCACCGTGGAACCCGAAAAAATGCGAAGGGTTCGATAAACGTCGAAGATGCCCCGACGCACTGCGTAATGACCCGAAAAATGTCAATAGGACGCCTGTTCGCCCGGATGTGCTGAGAAGACGACCGAGAGTGTTGTCCGAACACGTGGTCGGTCGAGCCGCACAGCACGACGCACGAAATTACCGAGAATGTTCGACAAAATCCCGAAAATATGGTAATCGATTGACGCCCTCGACACTAAGAATTAACCCGCGCAATGTCCCGATATTCGTAACTCGACGCCCCGAAAAATTAGTCGAGCCCGGAAGTCGCGAAAAAACTCGAAGTGTCGAAATAATCCACTGACGCGAATGAAGGATCGCTCGTAAGAGAACCGATAGGGTGAAACTATGTCCGAAACACACCCGCGAAACCGTGAGAACCGAGTCGAAACGTCAAAAATTCAAAGCACACGACCCGGCACTCGTGGCAACCGGAAGTTAAATGAGAAGCGCTCGGCACGTGCTCGAGAAAAATAAAGTCTGAGAAAATGCGCTACCCGCACACGCCGACACTTGTAAATGATTCGAAAAAAACACTATTCGATCCCGAGTGAAAGATAAGCTTGAGACTCACCAATTTGTTCGATGAAAAATCGAAGACCGCCGATGAGAGTTGAAGCGTCTCTAGAGTCTAAGCGTCCTGCGAGTAGTCGGCCGGCGAGCTTGTGCACGTGGCGCGCGCGCGCGATCCTTCGAGATAATCGATGTCCCGCGGAAGAAAATTCCACTTTGCGAAGTCACAAACCCGAAATCCCCGTGTCCACAGTTACTGAGTCCCGATCACTGCACTTTCCACTGAATCGTCGCACCAAAAAACCACCAGATCCGGCTCGAAGGACCAAAATGTTTTTGTTTTGAGGATCTGGTGTAGGTGGAATAATTAATAATGCGACGACGCAGAGAATTATGCGTAGTGCCCAATTTTCTTTTAATTGTCCCAAGAATTTACGATTATTTTTTACCCGAACTCTCGATCCCGAACACGACGAGGTCGTAAATCTCGCCGTGTACAAGAGTTTCCCGACGAAGTCCCGAGTGACTTCGAGCTTTTGCTGACCGCGTGGTCAACGAGAGCGTGTAAGAAAAGATATGGCCGCGACGTGTAAGCGCGAAGCCAAATTTCCCGAGATCCCGAATATCTTTCGTTCTCACCGATGCCCGGAAAATATCCGTGGCCCGATTCTCCTCGATTTGGAGAATAAGAGGACTGTAACCGATTGTAAGGCGGTTACCCGATGATGAAAGTATTCGCGGATACAGATAAAAGGCCCGAGTGGTAGAGAGACCGAGCGCGTGACCGTGTTCTCTCACGTCCCGAAAGAGAAGAAGGCAGGATCGACAATGGCGATCAATAGGTGATGGATTGCGCGCATGTCCCGTCGCTGGTCAGGCGTACCACCCCTGGTGGTGGCGACACTTACGTCAGAGCGCGGAACTATTTACCGAGTACGAGAAATGAGAGGCCCTTGAGTGACAGGGCTATCGCGTGGCGCCGCGACCGGCAGAGCGCGAACCCCGACCCGATGCTCGCGGCACCGGCGCGGATTACGTCATTCCCGAACAATGTTAATTCTCATACTTTCATCAAGCGATAAAGCATTATCCCCAAAAACAAGCCAATCATCCATCCGGCCGCGAATCGTAAGTACCAGAAAGTGCACATATTCTACAAGCGATGAGATGGTCCCGTTGGTAGCGTTCCTGGCTTCGGTCCGCAGGGGCCCGTAGTGCAAATTTTTCATAATTTCTCATATTTTAGTCATATTTGAGATTTTCGGGGAAAAAAATGATTTAAAACAGATTCAAGTTCTGGTCTATTTCCCAAAAACACATTTTTTTCACTGAAAATTCATGATATCTCATTTATTCCCGGAATTTGCTCTTTTTCCTATGACCTGAGTGATCGGCGCGGAGATGTTCGGAAAAAAGTTAAAGATGAAAAGAAATGAGATTTTCGTAGAAAAAACTGATTATTATTTTTTTTCCGGAAATTTTCCTATTACCTGAGTAAACGGCTGCGAAGATATTCGGAGAAAATTTAAAGATGAAAAAAATGAGATTTTCGTTAAAAAAACTTGTTCTTATTTTTTTCCGGAACTTCTTCTTTTTCCTATTGACTGAACGGCTGCGGAGATATTCGGAGAAAAGTTATGGATGAAAAAAAATGAGATTTTCGTTAAAAAAACTTGTAACATGTTTTATCCCTCATAATTCTGAGAAATAATGAATTTCCGAAATTTTTGCAAACATTATTTTCCTCAAGGGGTAACACCACTGTAACGGCCTGCCACGAAGCGTTTTAGACAAATAATACTTGGGGCAATTATTAAGCATATATCGAAGTATATTGCAAAAAAAAATTATGGGAAAATATTATAAAACGGCGACACTGCAGCAAATTCTTCCGAGGCATGTTGAACTTAAGGTGCTCTGTGGCACGCAGTATAACTTGTGCCACTTTTAATCTGGATCAAATCTTTTTTTTTTAAATTACATCTAGATGAGTGTAGCTAGTGAACCACGTAGGGGCTTTTAGAAATATTGATTTCTGAGTAATTGCCGAGCATTTAACTAAAAATGTTCAATTTTTGCAAGACCGTTATTTATCAATAAATATTGTTTTAATTAACTTATCTAAAATCCCCTACGTGGTTCGGTAGCTACACTTATGTAGACTTGATAAAAAAAAATTCTTTTTTTTAGATTAAAATTGGCACAGTTATACTGCGTGCCGCAGAGGTTCGACATGCTTCGGAAGAATTGCTGCAGTGTCGTCATTTTGTAATATTTTCGGATGAAAAATTTATAGCAATATACTTAAATATATGCTCAATAAATACCGCAAGTATTATTTGTTTATCACATTTTCTTCCGCCAAAAAAAATATCAAAAAATACGCTTCCTGTAAGACCGTTACAGTGGTGTTACCCCTTAAAGTCTTCATATAATTTCGGAGATTTTCCCGTGATTGTAATTAAAATGATGAAATATTCGGAAAAATTAGAAAAAATTCGGAGAAACTCGGATGTTTGCGTAAAAATAATTGTCCGCAAAACTCCGAATTCTTCATATTTGTTTCAATTCATAGAAAAATTCGGAAAATTTTTCCGGAAAAAATCGGAGTTTTTCGGAAAAAAATTTGCACTAGAGGCACGGGATCGTTCCCCGCGCTCAGTGCTTTTTACAATTATTATTACTATTAATTCTTATTTGATTAGTTATTTTTATTAGTTATCATTATTATTTTAAGTAGTTATCTTTTAGTGTCGAAAAATTTATCGCGCACTCTGACCGCTTATGTTATTAGTTTATATGTTAATTTAAATATAATAATAAATCTAAATTGCAACTTATTTTACTTCTGAATTTTTTTTCGCGCTTTACTCACACCCGTCCCTATGCCAAATAAATTGTAATTCATAAAAGTAGGCGGAAATATATTCGTATTATTATATTCATTCTCATATACTTTCATCAAGCGATAAAGCATTATCATAATGTATCCGGCCGCGAATCTTAAGTACCAGAAAGTGCACATATTTACAAGCGATGAGATGGTCTCGTTGGTAGCATTCCTGGCTTCGGTCCGCAGGGGCGCGGGATCGTTCCCCGTGCTGAGTGCTTTTTTAAAAATTATTATTACTCTTAATTCTTATTTGATTAGTTATTGAATGAATATAATAATACGAATATAAATATATTTCCGCTCATATACTTTCATCAAGCGATAAAGCATGATCATAATGCTTTATCGCTAAAGCATTATCATAATGCTTTATCGCTTGATGAAAATATATGAGAATGAATCCAATAATACGAATATAAATAAATTTCCGCTTACTTTTATGAATTACAATTTATTCGGCATAGGGACGGGTGTGAGTAAAGCGCAAACAATTTTTTAGAAGATTAATGAGTTGTAATTTAGATTTATTATTATATTTAAATTAACATATAAACTAATAAAATAAGCGGTCAGAGTACGCGATAAATTTTTTTGTATACATTAATAACACAGAGAATCAAGAGCTAAATAAGCATTGAAATCATCTAAAAGCCTCGCGCGTGCCGTCGGGTGACGTCACGCGCGAGTCTTGCTCAGATTGCTTTTTCCCTCGAAGCCTTCGTTTCGGCTTGGCCGCACATGAACGTGCTCAGCGTCCATGGATTGGTGTAGCTGCCGAAGGCGCGGTCGGGAAATTTCGACCGTGCTCGGCTCGTTCCGAAGATGTCCAAGCGTCGCTCGCTCACGGAAACGCGCTACTATGATTGCGGATGGGCGCGAGACTAGAGAGGGGATAACTTTTACGCGCGATCTGGCTGCACTGATCCCCGGTAGCAATGTCTTGTTTTTTTTTTATTAAGCATATACGAATTAAATGTCATGAATAATGCCTGAACAGGCGAGAATAGCTAAAGCGAGAGTAAGTCCGAAATTTTCTGAATATAAAATGAATAAAAAAAGATTGATTCACCGGGGATTGAACCCGGACCGTAAGCATCGTTAATCAGCCACGGTGCCAACTCAGCCACAACGCTCATTGCAGATAGAGAAACATTTATGATATACCTTTATCCATAATGTTTACTGTTAAAAAAATGTCGAACCGATCGCGGCAAAGGCTCAAGATTTCTTTTTGAACCTTCCACGGTCGTTTCAGCGTTTTATTTTTCAACGCGGTTCGTCGTTAATTATTTTAACCCGCATTTTCGGCATAAACGGGCAACCGAGAGAAAACAATGATCTCTGATCAATGAACAATGAAACAATGATGATGAAAAGTGATTTAATGCCATTTACGAGGCACGCCGAAAAGGGGAGCGTTGCGCATCTCCCTACTAATCTCTGGGGCGACATGCTCGGCGATGCAGCTTCGGCCGTGCCGGCCGTACCCGACGCGGGGAGCGATGTCGCTCTCGCCGCCGTGGTGCGGGAACTGAAAGCTAATCAAACTAGCTTTACAGCATTTGTCTCCAAGCAGCGCGAAGTTGCTCTTCGCACGAATGACGCGATCAATAAGATTAATGAGACGCTAAATCTCCGACCCGCACTTATCGAAACTGTGTCGGCCCACACGTCCCCACTCGACAGTCTCAAGACCGACAATGCTAATCTTAACGCCGATAATGTAAATTTGCGACAGGAGCTGTCAAATCTCGCTAGAAAAGTCGAATTGCTCAGCTCCTCTTCCGAACCACTACCCAGCGAAATTGTTATTTCCGGTCTCCCCCGCGATATACTCGACGATCCTAAGGCTATCGTTGCGAAAGTTCTAGCTGCGCTTGGATCTCCCGAACTAATGAGCCACGTACTCTCCGTTCGCGTGTTTCGACGAAAATCTGAGCCTCTCAGTTCCGCTTGCACCTCCGCTAGCTCGGCTCCGCCGCCATTTTCACTGTTTGTCACTCTAATGTCCTCAGCGGTACGAAATTCAATCATCGCTGCCAAGCGTACCAAACACGTGCTCTCTATCCAAAAGATCTTCGGTGGCTCCGATAGAGGAAATGTAAACGTAAATGAGCTTTTACCCACCGCTCAATATGCTCTCCTCCGATCAACACGGGCTCGAACCCGACTTGCGGGGTTCAAATTCGTTTGGATTAAATCAGGCCGCATCCTAGCGCGCAAATCTGAAGGACAACCCATTATTTATATCTCAAGCCAAGAAGACATCGATAAACTAGTTTGACTCCCCATTGCAAGTTCCCCCGGTTCGCCACCGCCGCTACCTCCCAGCTCCAACTCATCGTTGTTTAGGATAGCTCACCTGAATGCCAACTCCTTCTTGGCCCACATCGACTTAATCCGTTTCACCTTCGAGTCGGATCCAGTCCATGTCATCTCTGTCTCCGAGTCCTGCCTTACTCCTAACATCCCCGATGAGTTGGATGCTATTCCGAATTTTTATATTGTGCGAAATGATCGAGCGGGCCGTAGAGGGGATGGAGTAGCCTGCTTTATTCACGCTTGTATCAAGGCTAAGATACTTGACTCGTCCCCCTCAGCATTCTCAAACTCGCCGGAATACCTTATCCTCGAACTCACCCTACCAAATCACCAAACTATTCTTCTCGCATCAATCTATCGAAGACCTAAGGGCCTATTATTTGCCGATTTCCTCGAGAACTTCAGCCGCCATAGTCACGCATATTCAAATATCATCCCAACTAGGGACTTAAATTGCAATCTCTGTTCCCAAAACTACGAGTCGCGCTCTCTTACTGATCTATGTTTTTTTAACTCCTTACACATAGTGCCTTCAAGACCTTCTTTCCACACAGCGCTCTCCGACTCATGGTTAGATGTTTTTATTGTCGATTCAGAAGTGAAACTTGAGCCTTTTGCAAAAACTCATGTTCCGTTCATAGCAGGTCACGATCTCCTTAAGCTTACATACAGGCTCGACGCGCCTGTATTATCGTCGCGAACCATCAGGCGCTCTCTGCGTGACATCAATAACGAGCTTTTTCGCGCCAATCTAGATTCCAGGCTGAATTCCTTGCTGTCTCCCGATCTACTCCCCGTCAACCCGGTTTCCTTGGACGATCTTGTCAATTCGGCACTTTCTACGATATCATTGTTATTTGACTCCCACGCTCCTCTGCGGTCTTTTCGTTCACATCGCCGTTATACGCCGTGGTTGACCGATGACCGGCGCGCCCTAATGCGTGAACGCGACGCCCTGTTCCAACGCGCAAAGCGATGGCGCTGCGCTGTTGCCTTAACGGCCTACCGCGATTGCAGGAACCAGGTAACTTCGTTGCGCCCAAAACGAGAGCGTTACTACTCCAACAAGCTAAATGCCATTTCCGAGCCTGCCCACCTGTGGCGTGAACTTGCAAATCTCGGGCT
This sequence comes from Ophion ellenae, assembly GCA_963210295.1. Lineage (NCBI taxonomy): Eukaryota > Metazoa > Arthropoda > Insecta > Hymenoptera > Ichneumonidae > Ophion > Ophion ellenae. Next base: position 21,477,106 of record OY723386.1, read on the forward strand.
CGTCAAACCAAAACATCACTCCCCTCTAAATTTCTTCACTCCTGACCAACTAAATTCCTACTTCATTTCCGTCTCTGCGCCCCTATCGACACATGCTTTTCTTGACTCTATGCATGCTACCCCGGGCCCTCCATCCGGATCCCTTTTCGAGTCCACCCCCCCTCACTTCTGCTGTCGTTTCCCGCTATCTCTCCAAAAAGTCCTCTTCTTCTCTTCTCACCGATTCTGATAGCATAGTTCCTTTTTCCGTTTCCAAATCTAAGTCGATACTCTCGCACTACCTCTCAACTATTGTCAATTTACTGCTCACGCTCTCCCACTTCCGATCTATCTGGAAACGTGCATTTATTCGCCCCCTTCTGAAAATTTCCCCCCCCCCTCGTTCCGCCCCTGATCTTGGAGTTATCATCTCAAGTACACCATCCTGGCATAAACATATCTCTGTGTTATCTTAAAGGGTCAACTTTGCTCTTTGCCGACTGAAATATCATAGACGCTCACTATCCGCTCAGCTCAGAGCTAAATTGGTTTAGACTTTAATTTTTCCTCCCTTTAACTACTGTTGCCTCCTCGTCCTTGACTTACCAAATTGTCTCAACATTAAACTTCAGCGCCTTGTCAATCATTGCGTTCGCTTTGTTGTCGACCTCAGACGTAATGAGCACGTAACGGTGCATCGACTACGTTTAAGCTGGCTGTCTATTGTAAATAGGCGCCTCTATTTTCTCGGCTGTCTGAAGTACCTCATTCTCTTCCTTGGATCTCCCACTTATCTCCACGAACTCCTTCCGCTCGCTTCTCATTCTTCGCGAAGCTCCGATAGGCGACCCGCAAGTACCTTTGCGATTCCTTATCACTGAACGGCTACGCTTCGGGGATCCTTTGGCTTTTCGGCCGCGTACTTCTGGCACAGCTTGCCGCCGTCTATTACCCGAGCACCGACGCTTGCCGCATTTAAAACTAAGCTCCATCATCATCTAGTGGAGTCTAAGCGTTCTTGTCTCTAGTAGCTCGCCTTGCATTTACGGAAATGGTGCGTCTCGAATTTGTGTGCTTTTCTCACTCATTAACCTTAAGGCCGCTGCGAAATTCGGGCGCTGCACACTAACCATCGTTTTTGTTTACCAAATTAATTTTTTTATATGTTTATTCTTTATGTTGTTACATAGTTTTTATTTTTACTTTAAGTTTTAGTTTGTAATCCACGCTTTTGTATCAACTATTGTTTATCCTTGCATAGGCATAAACGTTGCCTATGATTATACTTTGCCCCATAGCGTGCTAGGGCATAAAAAATAAAAATCAAATCAAATCTCTCTCTCTCTCTCTGCCGCCCGCGCCGCACTGCCTTATTCTACTTTTTTCTTTATCGCGCTTACTTCCTTAATACTACTCTTCTCTGTCTTCTCTCCGCCGTCCGACTTCCGTTTCCTCCTTTCACTCCATTCCTCTTTCACTCCGTTTCTTCCTCTCCTTCTCCTTCCCCTCCTTCCCTTTCCTTTTCCTTCCTCCTCTCCTCCAGTCTCCTCATTCATACCTTCCACCGCCCCCTTCGTCCAAGATCTCTATTATCCTTTCTCCTATCCCTCTTTCCTCCCCTTCTCCTCCTCCGCACCTATCTATCGCGAGTTCCCACGATTCCATCTCTTCTCCACATATCCTGCATTCCCTCTCTTCCTCCTTCTCCCAGTATTTTCCTTCTCTCATCTCGTTCCTCATCCTGAATCTTGCCACTCTCCTATACCGCTCTTCCCCCCATCCCGCCTTCAGGTACCCTAGCAGCCCTCCCACTCTTACCTCCTTACACCATCTGTTGTACCTCGACTCCATTATCTTTTCCCACCTCTGCCTTTTCTGCTCTTGTCTATCCTCATCCTCCTTCCTCTCGTACCCTTGCTGTTCTTGATCCCGTTCTTCTTCCCCCTCCCCCCCCCCCCCAATCGTCCTGAACTCCTTTCTGCCTTTCTCCCATTTCGATCTCCTGTGCTCACCTCTCCTCTCCCTTTCCCTGATCTCCTCCCAGCACTTCCTTGCCCATTAACTCCCTCCCCATTTCCTTAGCTTCTCCTCATATTTCCACGCTCTTCTACCTGCTTTCGTTCTTATCTTGTCCCTTTTCAACTCCTCCCTCACCAAATACCCTGGTGTTCTCCAGTCGAGCCCCAGCACCCACCTCACATATCTCTCTTGCATCGCTTCCATCGCTCCTCTTTCTTCCTATCCCCAGATATCTGCCCCGTAGCCCATCACCGTCCACACCAAGGTGTTGAACAACCACATCCTCCTTCCCACGTCTTTCCCAAATTCCCTGTTCCCTATTCCCCACACCTACCTCATCACTGTTCCCGCCTTTCTTACCTTGTCTTCTATGTGCGCCTCTGGCCCCCCATTCCTCCTGAACATGTACCCTAGGTACTTGAATTCCCTTACTTCTTCCAACTTTTCCCCTCCCTACTTCCAAATATTTTGCTTGAACCTTCCCCCTCCTTTCCTGAACCTGATCACCTTAGTCTTCTCCACATTCACCTCCAACTTCTTGCCCTCGAAGTACCTCTCCAGTCTCCTGATCATGTTCCCCATGTCCTCCTCCCTTTCTGCCAGCACCGCCACATCATTCCCGTACGCTAGTGAGAAAATCTTTTCCCTCCCTATCTTTATCCCCCCCATTCCCCTTTTTATCAACTCCTCCTCGAGATCTGCCGTCAAAACGTTAAGCAAAAGCGGGCTTAGCGGGCATCCCTGCCTTACCCCTGTCTCCGTCCAAAATTCCTCTCCTGTCTCCCCCCTACCTTCACCCTGCTCTTCGTCTCCTCGTATATTTCTCTCTCTCTCTCTCTCTCTCTCTCTCTCTCTCTCTCTCTCTCTCTTTCTCTCTCTCTCGTATATTTCGCTCTCAGATCGATAAAAAGCGCCACCAACAGTCCCTTTCTTTTCTCCACCTGCCTTCATATTATGTGATTCAGGGCATAGATGTTGTCTATTGTTTCCATTTCCCTTCTGAAGCCGGTTTGGTTTTGTGGCACCGCTCCTTTCCTTTCCACCTCCTTTTCTAATCGTTTTGCCAACACTGCCGCTTATATCTTATACAGCAAGGGCAACAGCGTCACCCCCCTGTACTCCACTACCCTCGTTCCTTGCCCCTTTTTTTATTATCGGTACGATTATCCCCTCCTTCCACTTCCTCTGGCGGTCCTTCACCTCTCCACACCTTCCGGCAGATTTCCCATGCCCACTCTAACGCCTTCTCTCCTCCCCATTTCCATGCTTCATTTGGGATTTCATCTCCTCGCATCGCTTTTCCCTCCTCGACCCTTTCTACCGCCTTTCTTATTTCCTCTCTCCCTAATTCCTCTATCCCTAACTCCTCCTCCGTGTCTCCTCTTCTCTCTCTCTCTCTCTCTCTCTCTCTCTCTCTCTCTCTCTCTGTCCCCGTTTCCTCTGTTCCTTCCGTTCCTCCCAATAACTCGATAAAATATCTTTCCCATTCTTCCGCTTTTATTTTTTCCTCTACTCTTTTCTTTTTCTTCCTTCCCCTATTCACTATTTCCCACACCTTGTTCTCAGTCTTCGCTTCCGCTACCTCTCTTATTCTCCTTTCTCTTTCCTCCTCCTTCTTCCTCTTGCCCAACTTTCCGTACTCTCTTTTCTATTCTCTATAACGCTCTTTTGTGCTTCTTCCTTTCCTCCATTTCCTTAGCTCTTCCCTCATCTCCCCCTTTTTTTCCTGCACTCTTCATCCCACGACCTTCCCCTCATCACTCTCCTCTCTCTCTGCCCACTTCCTCCTCGCCTGCCTTCATGGCCTCCTTCTTTTTCCCTGTCATTTCTTTCACCACTTCTTAGACCCCTCCTCTTTCCACTCCTGCCTCCTCTATCCTTCTACCATATTCCTCGTTTATCCTTTGTGACCACTTGCCACACCCTGCCTCTTTTCTGCCTTTCCCTGTCTTCTTCTTTCCCTCTTTCCTCTTTTCATCGTCACTATTAGCGGGTGATGATCCGACTCAACGTTATCCCCTATCCTTATACTCTCTACCCCGTCCCTCGTTTCATTCTCACCCAACACATAATCTATTACGGTCTCCCCCTCCCCCTGTGTATGTGAATGCCCCCTCTTCGTCCCCTTCTATATTTCCGTTAAATATTTCCCACCTCGTCTCCTCTAGTACCTTGATTAACTTCCTCCCTTCCGCATTTACCGTCTTGTCTTTTGATCTCCTGCCTTCTTCCTCCTCCCTCTTCTCCCGTCCGCGCATTAAAATCCCCTCCGATTATGACCCTCCCTCCTTCCTCCTGCTTTTCCATCCATCCTTTTAATTTCTCCGTTTCCCTCTCTACGTCCCCGTTCACATACACCTCAATTATGGTCCATCTGTCCTCCCCTGCTTCTACCTTTACCGTCATTATCCCCTTTCCTCCCTCCTCTCTCCCCTTATTTCCGCCTTCATCTCCATCCTCACCCCTATTACTATCCCTCCCATTGCCCTCCCTTTTCTATTTCTTTTTCTCGCCCATTGTGTCATCCACGTGTATCCCCTAGGAAGCCTTTCTCTTATCCTATCCCATCTTTTTTCCTCTACCCACGTCTCCACCATCACCACCAACTCCCAATCCTCCAGCCCCCTCAAAAATTCCTTGTCCTTGTTTGTGAGACCGGCTAAGTTCCAAAACGCCACCTTCCAGCTCTCCCCTTCCTTTCGTTTTTTTTCTCCATCTTTCCTTTCTCCTTTTCTACCCGTTTTTTGGGTGTTCTCTACTCCCTTCCGCCCCCTTACCTCTTGTCTTCTTCCCTCCCCTTCTTCCGTCTCTCTTTTCTTCCCCCTCCGGTTCCTCATTACTTCCCTACACTCGTCCCAAAACCACGTGACCCCCTCTATTATCACCTTCCAATACCCCAGCTTTACCCTCTTCCCCCTCCTTCCCTCTTCGTCCACTATTCTTCTCAGTCACCACTGCATCCTCCTTTCCTTCCATGTCAAATCATCCTCCATTTTTTCTCTCCTCCCTCTTAATTCCCTTTTCCTCCTCATCACCTCCTTCTTCCCCGCTATTTCCTCCATTCTAACTTCTATCATCCTCTCCTTCCCTTGTACTGCCCCATTCTTTAACTCTCTCACCCTCTCCACTCTCCCTTCAGCTCCTATCCTCTCGAGCACCTCCTCCACCGCTTGCCTTATCGTTCCTTCCCTCGTCGCTCCCCTTATGATAAAGTTCCCCCGTCTTTCATCCCTCTCCCTTCTCTCTATTCTCCTTTCCATTTCTTCTACCCTCCTCTCCGTCTGTCCCTTCTCCCCCCTGGCCCCTCTTCTTCCCCCTCTCCCCCCGCCTTCTTCTCCCCTCTGCACTCTCCAACTCTCTCAGTCTCTCCCCGATTTTTTCCATCTCTTTCTCCTGCTCCCCTACTTTCTTCATTGTCCCATCTACTTCCCTTATCCTTTTTTTCCATCGCCTCCTTTTCTCTTCTCCATCTTTCCTCTCCCAACTTCATCTCCCCTCATCCTCCCTAGTTCCTCCACGACTTTGCTTCCTTGCCCCTGCACTTCCGCCTTTACTTCCGCCAATCCCCTCCTGAAATCCTCCCTCATTGCTGCGATCATCCCCTCCAGCCCTCCCCGCTCCTGTCTCCATCCTTCTGGCGACCTCTGTACCTTTCTGCTTTTCTGAAAAGCCTCCTCTTCCTCCTGTTCTTTTTCGTCCGTCCGTTCCCTCTTTCTCTTCCACAGTTCGTTTTCCTTCCCTTCCTTTTTCCCATCTCCTCCTCCTCTCTCCCTGCCGCCCCCACTCGTCCACTCGCCTCTTCGCGCTCCTCCTTACCTTTTTCCTCGTCGCCCATAACTTCCTATTCTCCTTACCCGTCGAGTCCTTTGCCGCCTCTCTGTTTTACCTATCTGCCTCGCCTCGTTCCTTTCTTCTTCTGCTTCCTATCTCCTCCGTCCTTTGCCGCTGCTGTCACACTGACTCCACTCGCCTTCTCCCGCCCTTCCCGTTTTCTCTGCCTCACCGCCCCTCACTCGCCCTTCATTTCCAACCTCGCTTCCACCTTTCACCTCCTCTTCCTTCTTTCGTTCTCCCGTCACCCTGCTTTTTTCCTTCTCCACCACACTCCCCACTTTCCCTCTCGCCGTTCCCCTCACTTTCGCTTTTTTTCTACCACCCTCTCATTCACTGTTACCCGCTGTCGCACACACACTCTCTCTCATCCACTCCGCAAACGGAAGTCCCATCTATATAATGTGTAATTCACAATTTATAGAATAAATAAAATTCTGAAGAGGATCCGAATCAAGGATTGAAACGTACGAATCGAAGCCGATTCCATAACAACAAGTATTCATCAACACGGCCGCACACAACTCGTACTAAAAATTAATAAATACAATATTTGTATTATATATTTGATATATAATATAAATATATTATATATATATATATATATATATATATATATATATATATTTGCATTATATATTTGATATATAATACAAATATATTATATATATATATTTGTATTATATATTATACAGGGTGAGGCACTAACTGTTGCCATTTTGAATATCTCTGTAATTATCGACGTCACAAAAAAATGTTTGAAACAAAAGTTGTACCGTACGAAAGGGGTCATCAAATGCGACCATTTTTTTTTATCTCAGTGGAGGCGCTGTCGCACAGTCAAGGTCACCTTCACTTTTTTAAATGGGACGGCAAATTTTTTTTCAACTATCTTGTAGAGCATCGAAAACGGCATAAAAAAATGTTTAGGGGTCAAAGTCGTTCAAGGTCATTTAAGATCAAAGAGTGACATGAACTTTATTTTTATGTGAAATTACCTTTATTCACAGTAGATGTTCGAGTGATTGCCATTGGAATCAATGCAGTATAGCAATCTCCTCATCACGAATTTCTTATCACTTCGGCACTTATCGCGGAAGTCTTGCCATTGTCTTGTATGTAAACAACGGCACCAAACCTACAATGTACACGGAACATCGTAGAATGTTTCGCCCAAACAATCCCAAGATAATGATAGTAAGAATGGTGTATTAATGAATCAAGCGAATGTAAATGATGTATTCTTTTGAAGAGCAAACTGATATGCTTCTAATTTACGGAGAATGTCAGAAAAATGCAGTGAGAGCTAGAGACTTATACGCTGAAAGATTTCCTGAACGTTCTTATCCTACACGCCGTATATTTCAAATTTTGTACACTAAACTGAGGACAACTGGATCCTTAACCCGTCGGGAAAGTAACCAACAAAAGCGAGTTACTAATGAAGAAACGGAAATTGGTGTTCTTGCCGCCGTTCATCGAGACCCTTGTGCGAGTTCTCGTCAAATTGCGAGGGAATCTGGCGTAAGCCAAAGAAGTATTCTACGTGTTCTACATCGTCATAAATATCATCCTTACCACATCAGTCTCCACCAGGAATTAAGTGGTACGGATTTCATGAATTTCACTGAATTCTGATATTTATGACGATGTAGAACACGTAGAATACTTCTTTGGCTTAAGCCAGATTCCCTCGCAATTTGACGAGAACTCGCACAAGGGCCTCGATGAACGGCGGCAAGAACACCAATTTCCGTTTCTTCATTAGTAACTCGCTTTTGTTGGTTACTTTCCCGACGCACAGTGGTTCCAAACGCCAAAAAGCTGGCCAAAAATAGGGAAAATCGCGTTACTAAATATAGGACTTTTTTGTGTGCCATATGTTAGGTTGGTACCTGTACTTTAAGAACGCAGCATTACCAATACCAATAATACACACTGGTTGGCAGCGTGGCGTCGTGAAGTTAAGGTTAAATTTCGTGAATGTCACGTGTTTTCTGCCTTAAACATTTAATTTAGACAAGTTAGTGTTAATTATTCATGGTGAAGTGAATTGTTTCGAAGAGAGGGATATCTGAGGTTAGTAAAATACGTTTTGTTTGAAATTTTAAGTGCTTGTACATTGTTTATATATTATTGTTTGTAAATCACAAAATTTCGTCATTTTTATGCCACTTTTACTTTCTCATTTTCTCGAAAGTCCCGCTAGATCCCGGGCTGAATTTAATTGCATATGGTAAGGGCATCATAGCACTAAATTATGACGCCAATAACTTTTGCCCGAATTTGCCCGAAATTGAGAAAATGCAATTTGAAAATTTGCTTAAAAAAATGGCTAAAAATATGATTTTTACGTTATATGAAGCCCAATATCGTCAAAAAAAATTTGTTTCAGTTATTTAATGTTGAGTATACATACTACCAATGATTTTGACATTATAAACAATGAATTTGTTATAAACAATAAATTATTTTTTTCAAAAAACTTAATTAAATTTTTTTTCCAAGTTGATTAAATGTTTCTGTATCAATAAAAACGATATTGTTTATATTATTTTTGATTACAAATCAATTGTTAATATGATTTTTAACAAAATTTTTTCTGTTTTTTTTTCAGACAACCCAAAAAATGTCTTTTACAAAGAAAAACATTTTCGATCTCTTAAAAGGACATCTCAAAAAGGACAATAATGTTCTTATACATAATTTAGAAGAACAATTGACTAGTCAAAACGAACGGACGTTTTTATTTTCTAACGAATGTAAAGCGTCGTTGAGAAAATTATTTTATAAAATGAGAACAAAATGGGAAGCATGCAACAGGACACTCGACAGATTTATGGAAGAGAATCAATCTTGGTTAGACGAAAACTTCCAATTCACCGAGGCATTACCTGCTGAGCCCGAACCTTCTGCCCCTGCGCCTGCTGAGCCTGCGCCGGTACCGTCCTCTGACCCATCAAAAGACGCGTTTCCATCAACGAGTTCACAAGTACGGGGGCGCCCTTCGTCATCGTTTGAAGAATCGAGCTACCGGACTAAGCGGAGACGAACACAAGCGTTACGAGACCAGTTTACTCCTAATGAACTAGCGTATGCCACGCAAATGAGTCTCCGAGCTAGCGGTCAAATAGATGCGGCCAAAATCGTCAAGGACATAGGTGAGCCGGTAACTGCTTCAAAGTACAGATCGTCTCTTGCAGAAGTACGTGAAACACCTTACACGAAAGAAGAATCTTTATCACTTCTCATTGAAAACAAAATTGCCAAAGCTGCATACAGGGCCAAAAGCCTGTATGCAGACGGGGGCCAAAAATCACTTCTCATTGAAAACAAAATTGCCAAAGCTGCATACAAATCTTAGGGCTTCGAGTATACGGAAAAATTGTAAATTGTATCCGTCTTATAAACAAATCCTTGTAGCAAAAAAAGAATGTTATCCTCCTACAACCGAATACACAATCACTGAAACTTACAGTGAGATTAAATTGCAAGCGTTATTAGATCTCACTGTAAAGCGAATACTAGCAGTTCAAAATGAAGTGATTCAAAAGTAAGTGCTGATGATGTTAGTAACATGCAATTAATTTGTAAATGGGGATGTGACGGAACTTCCGGTCAGAGTACTTTTAAACAAAGATTCGATAATGACAATGACGGTGTTATGACAGACTCAAATATTTTTTTTAATTCACTTGTTCCGCTTCGCCTGATTTCCGTCAATGATTCAGTTGAAACAGAAACAATTATCTGGAAAAATCCTCGCCCTTCTTCTCCTTCATTTTGTCGGCCAATCAAAGTTGCATTCATGCGCGAAACTGTTGAATCAACTAAAGCTGAAGTTGCCAAAATAGAGGAGCAGGAGAAAAATCTAAATTCTTATGAAACTATTGTTGACGGTAAGGAAGTCAGTGTATCTTTTAAATTGTCAATGACTATGATCGATGGAAAAGTATGTAACTCACTGACAAACACAACATCAGCCATGAGGTGCTATCTTTGCAATTGTACTTCGAAACAGCTTAACGATTTAGATCTCGTTTTGAGCAAGCCGATCAACGATGATCATTTGAAGTTTGGAATCCCTGTTTTGCATGCGAAAATTCGTTTTTTTGAATGTCTTCTGCACATTTCGCATAAGTTAGACAGCAAAAAATGGACAAAACGCGGTTCTGAAGAAGAAAAAGAAGCTCTTAAGAAACGAAAGAAAACATTCAGAAAGGGTTTCGTCAACAGTTAGGACTATTGATAGATCAACCAAAACAGGGATTTGGAAGTGCAAATGATGGAAACACAGCTGTGGTGTTTCTTTGAAAATGCAAAAGTCAGTGCCGCGATCACGGGTATCAACGAAAATTTGTTAAAACGGTTTCACGTAATTTTGTAAGCACTGGGTTCTGGATTCAAAATTAACATTCCAAAGTTTGAAGAGTATGCGCTGGAAACAGCTCGTTTGTTCGTAGAGTTATATCCTTGGTTTTACATGCCAACAACTGTGCACAAATTGTTAATTCACGGTGCGAAAATAATTCAGTCATCGTTGCTGCCAATCGGACAAATGTCTGAAGAATCTCAAGAGTCGTGCAACAAATTTATAAAACAATACCGCATGGATTTCGCTCGAAAAACCAGTCGCACCGAAAACATGCAAGATGTTTTTTTACGACTTTTGGTTACTTCAGATCCGTTGATATCGAGTGTCCGCAAACTACCATGTAAAGCTCTGAGATCACTGGATCTTGAAGCGAGAGAATTGATTGTTTCTGAGCACGTTGATCCTCAACCCTTTAGTGGGGTAGTGTGTGATAGTAGCTCTGATGAATCATTTCATTCCGATGATGATGAGTACTAAATAAGATTAACTTATAAGAAGTTTGTACACCATTAATAAAAAAATTCATCTCTGATTGACATGTCGTTTCATTTTTTATTACACACAACTGATCCGCCATCTTGTTTTTCACTTTCATTGCCATTTTTTTGAAAAACTGATGTCAAATTCTGATTCAGCGACGTTGAAAACCCCTTAATAAACAGGTTTTGTCATTTCCAATTATAATAATTTTTTTTGGTCCGCCATCTTGTTTTTGACTTTGTTTTGCATTTTTTTATGAAACTGATGTCAAATTTCGATTTAGCGACCTCAAATACTCCTTATAACATGATTTTTTATTGTTTAAAGTTGATATAAACATTTTTTTGGTCCGCCAACTTGTTTTTGACTTTTTGACTCATTTTTTTTCGAAAAACTAACATCAGATTCGCATTCAGCGACCCCCAAAACCTATATATACTCACCACCATCCGTTTTTTCGATGATTTCGATTTTTGGCCAGCTTTTCGGCGTTTGGAACCACTGTGCGACGGGTTAAGGATCCAGTTGTCCTCAGTTTAGTGTACAAAAATTGAAATGTACAGCGTGTAGGATAAGAACGTTCAGGAAATCTTTCAGCGTATAAGTCTCTAGCTCTCACTGCATTTTTCTGACATTCTCCGTAAATTAGAAGCATATCAGTTTGCTCTTCAAAAGAATACATCATTTACATTCGCTTGATTCATTAATACTAGTCTCACCATTCTTACTATCGTTATCTTGGGTTTGTTTGGGCGAAACATTGTACAATGTTCCGTGTGCATTGTGGGTTTGGTGCCGTTGTTTACATACAAGACAATGGCAAGACTTCGGCGATAAGTGCCGAAGTGATAAGAAATTCGTGATGAGGAGATTGCAATAGTGCATTGATTCCAATGGCAATCACTTTGAACATCTACGGTGAATAAAGCTAATTTCACATAAAAATAAAGTTCCAGTTTTTTATCTTAAATGATCTTGAACGACTTTGAGCCCTAAATATTTTTTTATGCCGTTTTCGATGCTCTACAAGATGGTTGAAAAAAAATGTGCCGTCCGATTTAAAAAAGTGGAGGTGACATTTACTGTGCGACAGCGCCTCCACTGAGATAAAAAAAATGGTCGCATTTGATAAGCCCTTTCGTACGGCACAACTTGTGTTTCAAACATTTTTTCGTGACGTCGATAATTACAGAAATATTCAAGGTAGCAACAGTTAGTGCCTCACCCTGTATATAATCCAAATTATATTTAATATATAATACTATATATTATATATATAGTATATAATATATAGTATTATATAGTATACTATATAATACTATACTGTAATAAGTGTAATATTATTGTAAAACATGCATTTATTTATTATTTCTTAGATTGAGTTACGCTGAAAAAGATAAGTACTTGAAGAGATTACTCGGCGAAGAAGATGACAAAAGTGATGACCCTTCGGACAGTGAAGACGAGGATTGGTTTCCCAACGATAACGCTCCGCATTCTGCCAATGCTGAAGCATCGGATAATGAAGATTGCGTTGATGAGGAAGCCGAAATTGATGGCAGAACTCAAGAAGAAGAAGAAGAAGAAGAACACGATAGCGACAAAAGAGACGCTGAGGAGGAGAGTAACAACTTTTGTGGCAAAGGACAAAACGGTTCGGAATAAAACTCCACCTCAAAACCATCAAACTTCGGCTAGAAATATTGTTAGGCAGAGCGCTGGGCCGCATAAAAGTACGGAAATGTTATCTATCTCCGGCACATTAAAAAATTTCATCACGTTGGAAATGGTTGACATTATTGTTCGGTGCACAAATGAAAAGCGGAAGCCGAGTATCAAGATTACAATAACAAGCATACACAGAACAAGCCGCGTGTATGGAAGAAAGTTACGGTAACTGAAATATACTCTTCTTGGAATCTTGATAGGTGCTGGTGCAAATAACTCAAACACAGACCACATAGATGAAATGTGGAAGAGAATCTCATATCCGCTATATCGTGCAACGATGGAACGAAGGCGATTTCAGTCGCTTTTACTTTTTCTACGTTTTGACGATTACACTACACGCCAGGAACGAGCAGCCAATGATAAGGCTGCACCTATTTCTGATATTTGGAACATGCTGAATGCAAACCTTGCGCCGGTGTTTAGACCAACGGAGCACCTGACTATCGACGAACAGCTCTTTCCTTTTGGAGGAAGAACGAAGTTTACCCAGTACATGCCATCGAAGCCTACTAAATACGGTCTAAAAGTATTTTGGTTGTGCGACGCAAGTAATGCTTATTCATTCAAAGGGATTTTCTATACAGGTAAACAAGGTAATACTCGAGAAGTCAATCATGGAGAACGAGTTGTGAAAGGACTGGTCGCCGCTTACAAAAGATCTGGCCGGAACATAAGCATGGACAGATTTTTCACGACCTTACCGTTGGCAGAGAGTATTTTGTCATGGAAGCTCACCATCTTCGGTACTTTGGAAAAAAAATGAAACATGCATTCCTCAAGAAATAAAACCGTCGAACTCTAGACCGTTATTGTCAACGCTTTTTGGATTCCACGAAAAGGTTACCATCTGTTCGTATGTTCCGAAGAAAAACAAAGCGGTGATTCTTCTCAGTACGATGCACAACGATGCTACGATCTCTGATGCATCTCACCAGAAACCAGAAATGATTTTGTTTTACAACAAAAACAAAGCTGGCGTTGATACTATGGATCCAATGTGCATGAGATATTCTACCCAACGCCGAACGTGCTGCTAGCTAGATGGCCGCTAGCTTTTTTTAAAGAATATTTTGGATATCACCGGTGCTGCTGCATACGTTACTTACTATGGAAATAATGATATGCTTGCAAAAAAACTAACAGACGCAGCCTTTTTCTACGCCAGCTTTCAGAAGAACTAGCCATGCCAATGATAGAAGAGCGATTTTCTAACCAGCAAGTAATGCGAAATCATGCAACGAAAATCGCAATCAAAAGTTACTATGAACAGCCAGTAACAGAAGTGGTAACTGATAACAACGATCAACGAGACGCTAGTGGTAGAAAAGTTATGTTATTGGATCATGCTACATTTGCAACGAGCAGCCCATTCGAAAGAGAAAAAAGACAAAGATGTCTTGCGTTGACTGTAATAAGCCCGTTTGTGATCAACACACAGCAAAAATTACAAAATGTTTGAATTGTAATAATTGATTTCTAATATATCTGTGTAAAAGATTAAAATTTAATTTTTTTTTTGTCATTTTTCATACAGTATTTGTATATTACTGTGCAAAAATCGAAAACTCTATGATTTTTGTCCAATAATTACATTGCAAAATGTTGATTATTATTATTGTACACAGTACATTCAATAAAAAAAACAATTCTAAATAAATATATTTTGTTATTATTTATATATTAATCCATATTTTTAAATACAACACTTTTTTTTGTGATATACCATACGAAAATCATTCTTCTTCTATCGGGGTACCCAGGTACCTGGGTGACTCATACGTGTTTTTTTTTCAAATGCAACATTTTTAAAGTCATACATTTTTTAAATATTTGGGGTTTTGTATTGTCCCAAAATAATGACGCGGCACGTTGTGTTCTTCCTTCACTTATATTTTTAATGTCTATATCACATTAGGATTACAATCAGTCTTTTTGTTTTATAATACTTGGTACGCGAGTATACCTCGCACGAGGCCGACGGAAGAGCAATTAGCCGCCAGTTATGTGGCTTGACTAGCTTCGTCCAGAATCCCCCCTAGGCGTCCCAACGCCGGGGCGTCAGCTTCTGTTTCCGCCGTCGCTGCTGTGTCCTTCCCTGCACAAGTTTCTCCGTCGGTAGGGTAGATTTCTCCGGTGGTAACATAGATTTCTCGGATGGCAATTCCGCCACAAATATGTAGAATGCAAATTTCGATAGAAAATCGGTCAAATCATGGGGATTCAAGAAGGTTTTGACCAATCTTTTTTGGGAAAAAAAATTCAACAAAACGTACGCCGATGGGTACCCGGGTACCCGGGTGGCAATACAAGGGTTAAATTGTCACAACTGTAATCGATCTTGTGGTACTGGATAGTCCAGAATGGGTTGTATTTGTCTGGGTTCGGTCGCATTCCAAGCTCGTCAATGATGTATCCCAAAAATTCAACCTGCCGACACGGAAAACTACTGTTTTTGCAATTGATCGTTAATTCAGTCTCTCGCAAAATTTCAAATAAAATCAAAAGCAGGGGAACCTGTTCATCAAGGTTCTGGCTTACTACAACCTAATGGTTGAGGTATACGAATACTTGATAGACCCATTTATTTGGTAATTTACGATCTATTATAATCCCTTCAAGCCGTCTTTCTAAAGTGTCCGTTAGCCGTTAAAATGTTGATGACGCCCCTGTTAGACCATAGGGCATTCTGAGCCACCCCAGAAAGCCCTTACCCTCAACGGCAAATGCTGTATGTGACCGACTTCCTTCGTCCATAGGAATCTGGTGAAATGCTTCACTCATGTCCAACGTCGAGATTATCTGGGCGTTGTGGAATTGTGATAATATTGAACCCATTTGCGGGAGCGGATAGGCAGGTTTTTTCGTTTTCTGATTTAATATGCGGTAGTCAACCCAGAATCAAAGACCGCCGTTGGCTTTTGGTGCCCCTACCGGAGAACTTGACCAATTACTGTTACTACATGTGATATAACCCTTATTCAGTAACCGTTCGACTTCCCCATTTATCATTTAGTGAACGGCTTCGCTACGCCTGTAAGGTTTTTGTCGGTGGGGAACAGGATTAATAAGTTCAATTACGTGCTTTGTTAGATTTGTCATGCGCGATGAATCACTATCAACTTTGGCGAACTCATTGTCTAGAAAGCTCTTTAGTTTTGGGTTCGATCGATTGAGAGGATCTGTAATTCTGTCGGGAAAACAAACCGATGGGATAAAGAGTAAGGATATTTGCTACCTGAAAGCGTCCATATGCCCTTGTGTGGATCTAACATAACTTTGAATGCCAACCAATCCATACCCAGTATCAAGCCACCTGATACTTTCGGGAGGATACTGAGCCATTGTGACGTAGACGTCGCCGATATCTATCATAAAGCACCTTCCTTCCTCAGTTTCAACAAGTGAATTATCCCCCAAACTGACACTCGCTGTCGAGGTTAAGGCGTCTGGCCACCTTGGCCGATCGAAAAATGGGTATATATAAAGAAAAAAAACTCGAAAGTATGGGCCAGAATATTTTTATTTTTTTACACAACGTCAGAAAGGGCTTTAACAATAACGTTAATAACTTTCCGTTCAAAATATTAAAAAATGGCGCCGTTATGCACATTGCCGCGGCGGCCCTCCGCACGATACGCGTGGTCGTTGTCCCAGCTGTTACTCGGTCATGGCACATTTGAAAAAAAATTATCGTGAGCCGAAGAAAAAAATGTGTATTTTTCACCGAAATTTATCGAGCAAAAACAATAATAAAACGAAAACTAATCAAGTTATCGCAAAAATCCTACGTGACATTTTAGATAATGTATCTAAAAGTATTGTGTAAAAATTTGAAAGCAATCGGACCGATAGTTTACGATATTTCGATAGTACCAGTTCAAAAAATGTAGTTTCGAGATAATCGCAAAAGCAAGCAAATGTGCGGTTATTCAGCTGACAGTGCAGTTTTTGCGATTCTTACCTTCAATCAGCGATTCTTGGGCCATAGACGTCTCATTCGGCAGCTGATAGAGTCTTGGGCCTTTTTTGAAAAGCTCTTCGTACTGTTCGTGCTTCTTTTGTATTTTTTTGGGTGCGAACGTTTGCTGTAGTGCAGCGCTCCTCGTCGACTGCAATGCAGAAACTGTATTCAACACATTCATCATCGGAAGAATACTCTTATGCCCAGCGTTGAAAGTGCTGGTAGCAATGTAAACGGCAATTTCGACGATATTCGCACCGCTAGAATTCGTTTTTGGAACCATCGACCAGATGACGGCGTTGACGCTTTCATTACTGTTTTGCGTGAAGCATCCTTCACACCGTCCTAACAAATCATCTGAAGTGAGGTCCTCATAAATAGGTCGAATGGCATCTCGAATAATTTGAGGTAGTGCATTCTTATGCGTACATTCGTCTAAATTGCCCATCGCTTTTGATATTTGCCACGAGCACCACGAATCATTTCCCGGAGGACAATTGTCATGCTGCGGATTTTCGTCAGTCGAGATCTTGTGCATGAATGTTGCCCAAATCGCTTTCATCATTTCGTCCTTTGAATGGGAGAATCTTCGAATAGCGAGACCGTAATATACCGTTAGCTCGTTGATTAGCTTGTCGGTTAGCTTTCCTTCGCCCCCAACACCGCTTTTTTCTTTGTTTTACTTTACGATGTCGTGTGCCCATTCGTTTCTGCACATGACCTATGCATTTTTTTTCATCACTTTTTCTTCGTATGGATTGGCGTCAACAATTCCTTTATACGTTTTTGAATCTCCATCTCCAATGTGATTTGCGTAACGGACATTATATTTCTCTATCGACCTCGAAAATATTTCTACTATGCTGTCGACTTCCATTTTTCCAGCGGACCCTTCATGATTGGCGGAACATTCTTCATTGTGATCTTCTCTCCGCAGCTCGAATTCAATGGTGCCAAGATTCTTACCCCAATACTCACAAGCTTTGCAGTAAGAAGATGTATTTATTACATCTATCACTTTCCCTGAGTACCCATGTAGAAATTCCAATGCTCAGCCGATGGTGGACAGTCTGCCGAGACTTGGCCCAGTAATGGCAGCCAAGCTTCGATATTCTAGACTTTCCCAAACGTTGGCACATCGATGGCAGAGAACAGCCCCAGCTGTTGTTTGAAGGTTCTAATAACCAACATTACTGATGGTGCACCAGTTAACGGGCCATCGCAGCCCAGGCATAATTCGACTATAGATTCAGCTTCGGCTATATCATTACAGAAAACATGCGGCAATCGTTGGCCTAGGCTCGGCCGAACGTTAGGACGATCGTCGACACCCAACCTTTTTTCCGTCAATTAGGAATGTCAATTAGACCATGGGCCGGAATAACGCCGACGATAAAGTTGTGTTTCTCATTAACGGAAAAAAGGTTGGGTGTCGACAATCGTCCTAACGCTCGGCCGAGACGAGGCCAATGGTTGGCGCATGTTTTCTGTAATGATATAGCCGAAGCTGAATCTATAGTCGAATTATGCCCGGGCTGCGTCGGCCCGTTAAATGGTGCAGCATTAGTAATGTTGGTTCTTAGAACCTTCAAACAACAGTTGGGTCTGTTCTGTGCCATCGACGTGCCAATGTTTGGGCAGGTCTAGTAAATCGAAGCTTCCACTACTGGGCCAAGTCTCAGCCGATAGTCCACTCTCGGCCGAGTATTGGATTTTCTACATGGGCGGCTGAGACTTGGCCCAGTAATGGAAGCCAAGCTTCGATATTATAGACTTTCCCAAACGTGGGCACATCGATGGCACAGAACAGATCCAACTGTTGTTTGAAGGTTCTAATAACTAACATTAGTTATTAGAACCTGCACCAGTTAACGGGCCATCGCAGCCCAGGCATAATTCGACTATAGATTCAGTTTCGGCTATATCATTACAGAAAACGTGCGGCAATCGTTTGCTTAGGCTCGGCCGAATGTTAGGACGATCGTCGACACCCAACTTTTTTCCGTCAATTAGGAATGTCAATTAGACCATGGGCCGGAATAACGCCGACGATAAAGTTGTGTTTCTCAACAACGGAAAAAAGGTTGGGTATCGACAATCGTCCTAACGCTCGGCCGAGCCTAGGCCAACGGTTGGCGCATGTTTACTGTAATGATATAGCCGAAGCTCAATCTATAGTCGAATTATGCCCGGGCTGCGTTGGACTGTTAAATGGTGCAGCATCAGTAATGTTGGTTCTCAGAACCTTCAAACAATAGTTGGGTCTGTTCTATGCTGTCACGTCCTGAGGGGACGTGGGCATATACCTATCGCGGTTCCCTCTTTTTAGCCTACGCCTAGCGCACTACCTCAGGATGAGGGTGTAAAAGGTAAAGGTGCATGCAATTGTGGGAACGACGCAGTCACTCGATTGATAAATGGATTGATTTACGCAAATGATTGAGAATTCGGGGTTTATTATAATTAACCAATTTGGTTAATTCTATTAAATTAATAATACAAAAATATACATAAAATATTTTGCTTACATTTGCCGATGTGTCGTGGATACGCTAATCTGTTTATAGTCGTAGGGTTCGGGCCTCCGCAGGTAGGTCGGACCCCTCGTTTGCGCACGCTTGGTAACAATGATGGCTCACGTCGACACAAAAATTTAACACGTGGGTATTTATCGCGAGACGAGGTTGGAATTAAATTACGATTTACGCAAAACAATACGATGTACACATTCAACTTAAACACTTAATAAAATTCGTCTAGTTCGCGTTAATATAAAGTGTAATTTGGACGTTAGAGTTCGCGTTTGCTTTATGGAGACAGTTTCGTAATTGTTCCGGTGAACGGTGTTGCTTGATTTTTTCTCGTACGCGATAGAGACTGAAGGGAGACTTTTCTCAGCTAGGGATGATGGGACACTTTTGGGAGACTTGGCCTGAACGAGTGGTGATGGAACACTCTGTTGGGAGACTAGGTCTGAGCGAGTGGTGATAGAACACTCTTGGGAGACTAAATCTGAACGAGTGGTGATGGAACACTGACTCCAAGATTTTTTTATTCTAGCTTGTAGGATATTTTGGATGCTGGGATGGTGGGAGAAGAAGTTTCTCGAAAAGTGCATTTTCGTCATGCGTTAATTTTTTGATTGGTTGCAAGGATGTAGGAAATTTACTAGTGCATATGATTGGTCGAGTTGGAAGGGGAAATATTTTTGAGGACTATGATTGGGTGTAGACTATGATGTGTGTGATCTCCATCTCGATTCTCGGAAACTCGTCCGCGTCTCGTTATCTGGAGCGTTGGAAAAATATAGGGAGGAAAAAGGGCCTTGGTCGCGTCGCCGCGCTTGCCTCAAGATAGGCATTGTTGACCCAGGTATGAGGCGCATGGGAAATACCAACGTAGTTTTATTGCCGGGTCAACTTTTCGGCATGAAGGATTTTCTTTTGAAGAATGTATATTTTTGTGGAGTAAGGATTTCGATATTTTTGTGTGTCTTCGTGTGTTGTACGTTCTTATGGCTAAGGATTTTATCATCAACTGCGTTTGACGGTTGCGTGAAGATATGGTCAAGACCGACTGTGCTCTCGTGTGGGAAATTATGCGCAACGCTCGCTTCTTATCGATTTATTTCGTTTCGGCTGTGGTACGCCTAATTCTAACGAAAATATAAGGACCCGTCGAAAAATGAGAATGCCGTTATCGTGTGTATTGGTTTTCGTAGTTTTCCACGATTTCCATGTGGAATCGGGTACGCCCGCGTTTTCGTCGAAGTTAAATAAAATAGGAGAGGAAAAAGAAATAGATAGTGCTTTGTCTCGCGACGTTACCGTGCCATCGATGTGCCAACGTTTGGTTAAGTCTACAATATCGAAGCTTGGCTTCGATTACTAAGGAATCTTCGCCACTAAGACCGAACCGACGCTTCGGCTTTTCGAAATTTCGCGATCGTTGAGATTCTCGAACAGTCGGTCAAAAAGGTCGAAATTTTTTTTTTTCGACGTTTCAACAGTTCAACAGTTGAAAACCTTTGGTTGTTCCACTATCTACAAAATTAAATTAAACTCGAAATATTTTTAATTAGCAAGAGACGCGGCAGCGTCACGACATCAAGTAATAAAAAATATGAAAATTCGACGCCACTGATCGATGCCACCGATCGCGACGCCACTGAGCGACTTACGAATACGCCGCGACTTCTTATACGCAGCGCCCCCCTATCTCGTACCGCCGGGCAGCTGCGTTGATCGGAGCCTCGGCGGTTTGTCGCGTTAGATTGATTTACATCGTTCTTCTACACTTGGAGTTTCTCGGCGTCTCCGAAGAGCAACATTGACGAAAATTAGCGAGTAAGTTTGCTCACGGTGAAAGCGAGACTCGAAAAGTGTTTCTGTTTTGTTCTTACCGACGACGATGCAAAGTGTCGCTTCGACGCGACGACGGCGGTACGCGAAGTTCACGAATTCTTCGACATCGATGAAATTTTCCCGTACCCGCGATCATATGGATATTATCGTGTATCCTCCAATTTTGATAGCACGATCGTATCGCTGGAATTTATATTGACGTAAGAATAAAAAATATGGCCTGTCCCATAACCTCAATTTACGTACTGTGTCATTTGCCATGATCTTCCCTCGCATTGCTTTCCCGCTCGCTGATGTGTCAAAGAGTCAATGGCTCCGATGTAATAAAACTGAAGATTATTTGCTCTTCGCAGGAATACCTCGGTATGTATTCGTGAAAAAATCGCAGATAGCATATTTTCCGATGATCCGTAGCCATTGTCATTACCCTCAAAATCCTCGATTCCCTGAGCAGTGTGCGACCAAAATGAGGCACGAAAGTTCAACACCAGCTTCACCCTGGTGACCGAGCGTATTATTGGTAGAGGGTACAGAGATTGTACCCTACGGTGTATCTGTACGGTAGTATACCGCTACACGCAAATGTACTATAGTAAAACATAATTAAAAGAAACGAAAGTTTCGCAGCCCATTTTTTTGGGCACGAATAGCTCTTCAACACCACTCAAATTATTTTCACGATCCTAATTGGAGATCTTCAGACTAAATGTGTGAAAAAAGATTTTGGATAATAATAAAGATAAGGAAATAAAGAAATGGAAAAGAATTTCCGCTGTACTCCAACGATGCAAACTTCAAGATCGTAAAACATACCGGTACTGTATCCTCACCATACTAATACTAATACTGAAACCGATACCATGACGCACTCTCTTCCGAGCCACGGTGAGAAGTGGGTGGAGAGTGTCCAATGATGAGTCGGTGATAATCTGTGAAGTTAGGTTTGTGGTATAGATTGGAGTGTAAGGAAGCCCGGCAGTCTTCCTTTGGAGTTGTCTCCGGACGTGGGCCGGGTTTCGAGGATTTTTCGGCATAGGAGAGGCTTTTTGTGGTAAAACGAAAAAATAAAGGAATGGAGAGGTTTGATGTGAAAATATACTGTATTTAAAAATAATTTAAAAAAAAGGATAATATAATATAAAGATGGTTTTTGGAGAGGTAGCTTTTTTTAAATGAGTACAGATACTGTATTTTGAAATGACGAAAAAAATCATAATATGACAAAGGTAGTTTTTTATCGGAGAGGTAGGATTTTTTGAAGGAGCCTTTCTCTTCAACACGGGACTGCGTTAAAAGGGAAGGCAGGATAGGTGATTTTTCTCTTCTACACCGTACGGCGTAAAAAGAAGAAAAATGCTATGCTTGGATATTGAGAGGTAACGAGTCGGCAACACTCTCCGACGCGTGCACGAGCTGCGAACGCGTCTGGTTTTTCCAGCCTTGATCGTAGCCGATGGTCGGGTTATATTCCCGACCAAAGCTACCAATAGCTATGGGAAAGCGCGGAACAGGGCGCCGACCCTCGAGCGCTACGCGAACTACGCGCGACCATCGGTCGTCGCGTGCGGCCGATGTGGGTCGAGCGTGGTCGACGGGAGCCGAGTGCGCTGCCGTGTGCCGAGCGCGCCATGTGTTCCGCGAGGGAAAGGTTGGGTACAAAGTTTTCACAATGGCGGTGCCGCGGAACGCCGGGTACCCGTTTAGCTAGCCTATGACACGCGGGTAACCCCGAGCTGTCATAGGCGAGCTGTACATTTATTTCGTAACTCGTTCGCAAGTTTTTATCGATACGGTTTGTGCGCGTGTTTCTTTTTCCCTGTTTAGGTGGATTACGGGCGAACGTCGAGGGATTTCGCCCGCGTACCTGGTAAGTGTGCAGGGGCTCGTCGCGCACGCCGGTAAGTCTTTTACACTTATAATAATTAAAAGAAAAGAAAAAAAAACGTAATAGCGGTTCTTGTGAGGGGGGGAGGGTTATTTACGCGCGTTATCTAATACCAAGGGGCAGGAGGGATCATGACTCGATTACTAAGGGGAGGCGATTTCCAAACAAAGGTGACAGAGAGGGGATTTATTTACAGGGTGATAAGGGAAATAAACCGTGGGGATAAATGTCGGGTGTCGGCATGGTCATCTGCGAGGTTCTAATCTTTTATTCATGGAGGCTAGAGTGGGAGGAGGCCGATCTGTGCCTTTCAAAGTGGCTACAAAAATGTGGTCAAAAAGGGATGGCGCCACTATCTCTAAGACCTCGAGAAGTAAGCTGAGTATCGATGTCGTGTAAGAGGGATGGAAGAGGATCGAATACGAATCCCAGCAAGCAGTGCAGCGAGATCGCGCACAAATGTTACCCCCTCTCTAGTCTCTTACGCGCCCATCACACAATCATAGTAGCGCGTGTCCGTGAACGAGCGACGCTCGGACATCTTCGGAAAGAGCCGAGCGCGCCGAAGTTTCCCGACCGCGCCTTCGGCAGCTACACCAATGCATGGACGCTGAGCACGTTCATGTGCGGCCAAGCCGAAACGAAGGCTTCGAGGGAAAAAGCAATCTGAGCACGACTCGCGCGTGACGTCACCCGACGGAACGCCCGAGGCTTTTAGATGATTTCAATGCTTATTTAGTTCTTGATTCTCTGCGTTATCAATGTATACAAAAAAATGTATCGCGCACCCTGATCGCTTATTTTTTTAGTTTATACGTTAATTTAAATATAATTATGAATCCAAATTACAACTTATTTATCTTCTAAAAAATTGTTTACGCTTTACTCACACCCGTCCTTATGCCAAATAAATTAATATTAATAAAAGTAAGCGGAAATATAAGTATATTCGTATTATTATATCAATTCTCATACTTTCATCAAGCCATAAAGCATTATTCCCAAAAACAAGCCAATCAACCATCCGGCCGCGAATCGTCAGTACCAGAAAGTGCATATTCTACAAGCGATGGGATGGTCCCGTTGGTAGCGTTCCTGACTTCGGTCCGCAGGGGCGCAGGATCGTTCCCCGCGCTCGGTGCTTTTTTTTAAATTATTAATACTATTAATTCTTGTTTGATTAGTTATTTTGATTAGTTATCATTATTATTGTAATTAGTTATCTTTTAGTGTCGAAAAATTTGTCGCGCACTCCGACCGCTTATTTGATTAGTATGTACGTTAATTTAAATATAATAATAAATGTAAATTACAACTTATTTATCTTCTAAAAAATTGTTTGCGCTTTACTCACACCCATCCCTATGCCAAATAAATTGTAATTCATAAAAGTAAGCGGAAATATATTTATAGTCGTACTATTATATTCATTCTCGTAAGGTACGATTCGCGGCCGGATGGATGATTGGCTTGTTTTTAGGGATAATGCTTTATCACTTGATGATAGTATCACAGGATAATGCTTTATCACATGACGTAGTATATGACCTCGTGTCCGGAGGCCATGGACGCATGGTGCTTCGGTGCTCCGACCTTCTATCGGCCAGAGGGTCGTTCCGGAGAAAATTAGGGGTAAATTGGCCGTAGGGAACGTGCGGACAACAACCATACGCACATACGTGGTGGGTACGGTACCTGGGCTGTCATGTAAGAACCAGAACCAATGTAGCGTCGGATTTACCATTTAGATGGGCCATCGGATTTATCCAGGTGAGTAAGTACGTACTACCGAGTATGAGAGACGGCATCAATCATCGAGGCTACAGTATACAGTCCCAATGTCGCGAGGATATCACTGCTGTCTCCAATCTCTCCGAGAGCACCAGCGAGACTGACCTTAAGGAACTCGTCGAACCCTTTGGCTTCATTCAGAAACAATATCTCGCTAAGGATCGCACCACTAATCTGGGCAAGGCCTTTCCTTTACGTATGTACAATTCGAAACGAAAGCCGAGTATGCTAGGGCCTTCTTGCGTCTCAATGGTTACGGCTACCATCATCTCATACTCAACGTATGAGACTGGTCCAAACCTCCGGCCCAACAGAATTAAATGGTCAACGGGTGAAACGCGTTAAGGTAGAACGAGCGCGTTCACTTGATTTCTATAGATTTTGTTCAAATTTTAACCAGTCATTGTTTGTATTATTATGCATGTTTTAGTGAAATTTCAGAACAGTAGACTATTTAGATTCAGAGATAATGGGTTTTCAAATTGCAACTTTTAACACTGTAGGGTCTGCATTGTAATTTAGACAGAGTAATTGTCCGTAAAAAATATGTATCCCCTATAAGAAGACAGATGGCAATATCATAAACAATGTCAAATTATTAATGTTTATAACGCAAATATTTTTTTTTACGATAAAAGTTTTTAACTTTAGGAACAAGATAATTATTTTCGTTCTCGAAATATTGAACAATACTGTTCCGCGGTGTTGCATAATGTATTCTTATTATGGGGATAAATATTTTTTACCGAGTGTTATGCTGTTGTTACTGAACATTTTTAGCAAAACTGAATAGTAAAGACAGTCGAAACTTTTTTCACTCGTTCCCTAACTAGTTTTCTATCTTAACATAATTCTTTTTCAAAATTAATAAACACAATAGAATGGTACGACGTATTATGTGACTTGACTTTCAGTCAATGCAGACCCTGCAGTGTTAAAAGTTGCTATTTAAAAACCCATTATCTCCCAATCCGAATAGTCAACTGTTGTGAAACTTCACTTAAATATGTATAATGATATGAACAATGTCTGGTTAAAATTTGAACAAAATCGATAGAAATCAAGGGCACGCGCTCGTTTTTCCTTAAGGGCTTACACCACTGTAAACGTAAAAAATTAAGTGATATTTCGCAATTTTTTTTGTTAGAAGGAAAAACAAGAGAATACAAATATTCAAGGATGATATAAGTTATATCTCCAAGTGAACAAAAAGAAATTAATATCAAAAAATCATACCAAATGGTGACGCTGGGGCCATTCTGGCAAGGCATGTTGAGTTTAAGTCGCTCTGCGGCATGCAGTATGGCTGACGCAAATTTGATTTTAGAAAAAAAATCAAAAATTTCTATTAATTTAAACAAGTATAGCTAGAGAAATCCATAGAGGATTGTGAAAATATTAATTTTTGTGTAATTGGCCAGCGTTTAACCAAAAATTGAATTTTCGACGGAAAAAAGGACAATCATTTGTTAATAACTAATGTTATAATTAACTCATGGAAAATCCCGTACGTATTTCTCTTCGCAATGTTATTTTAGAGATGTACTCAAAATTTGGAGTGAAAAGAATGAAAATTGTTGGAGTTATGCTGCCTGCCGTTTTAAAAAATTGAATTTCGAAGAAAACGGTCGATGTCTCGCACATGGGCCAGCCACTGCCACCGCAGACCCACACAGGCCTGCGAACCTTCTTTTACAGGTACCAATTTTTTCCCCTCATTCGAGATGGTTCAAAGCATCTCTTAAGTCAAGTAAAAAAAAAAAAATTTTTTTTTTAAATCTACAGTAGTGTGATCCCATTAGATCGGCATACACGGTGACGATTGTTCGTTGCATCTCTTTGAACGAGCCGCCCCCCCTGCCCCTCTTTTTTCATTGCAAGGTTCGTCCGCTCACTGCTGCGAGCGGAACGAATCTCCTATTCGTCAATAAAATTCAAAAAGAGGACAAGATAATGATTGCCAAAGAATCGAGTGGTTTTTATTCGAACCCAATGATCCTATAATTTTTTCTGATCTACCTGCGGTCGTTCGGATGAACTTCCGAAATTGAAACGAGTCATCTATTGCTTACTCATGTTGAAGATTATTTGAAAAAGTAAAAAAAGAACGCCAAGCAAAAACATTCTTTCGAAAACATCGCTTGTTTTATCATGTTAAAAATTCTGATTTATCTTAGAATATTTTTTATTTTCATTTAAACAATGGTTTTATTATGTATTTTCAATTTAAATCTACAAAAAAGTGAAACAACTTTTCATAAAATAGCCAAGCAAGTTTACTAAAAATTTTGTAAACAAAGTTGTTAAACCTTAGGGATGATATTTTGCGTATTATTTTATTTTTACTTTGAAAAATCATCTTACTGTGGTCACATGGAATTGGTGTCACCATTAAATATTGAGAGAACAAATAAGTCTCCGCCGTTTGACAAAAGATGGCCCCACCGGGAGGTTATGGTTGAAATTGTCAGATGTAAAACATCATATCGTAAGGTTGGACATCTGGCAAGACCATAACCTTAAAATATTAGCCATTTTGTATCAGCATCACATAATTTTTTTGTTGCGAAAATGTAGAGTTTTGGGTCGAATAAGCGGGAATAAGCAATAATTTGATATGGGTTATTAAAGAAAAACTAATTTTTTTGTCGCACCATATTTTGTAGTTTCCTTTATGCCATACTCGTTACTACACATTTATAATAAAAAGACTGTAACTATGCCAACAAAGGCTGATTAATGAATGTTCACAGTTATAATAAAGTTGGTTGGCGTTGTATGAACAGCTACGGATTCCATTCCTATTAGAATAAAAAAATTCAAATTTGAGTTCATTCAATATTGTACTGATCCTTGAGAATCATGCGTTCCG
Organism: Ophion ellenae; assembly: GCA_963210295.1. NCBI lineage: Eukaryota > Metazoa > Arthropoda > Insecta > Hymenoptera > Ichneumonidae > Ophion > Ophion ellenae. The sequence continues at coordinate 21,504,394 of OY723386.1, forward strand.
TTCCGCAACTGTACGGCCGCACTCAGAGTAAAGTGGAACCCTAGAAACTTTAACAAACAAGAAAAACGCCAAGTAATAAAAAAAGACACGTCGGAACATTATTGGCTCCTTCACAATATACAATATTCTTCTTCACTTTGATATATTTTTTGTTTTGTTTCAAACCATGTTTTTTTATATTATTACTTTTTCCATTTAAACGAACAAAATAATTGAAATTACTTTTTATAAAAAGGCCAAGTAAGTTTCCTAGAAATAAAATCGCCGCTACAATCTTCGAGGATTAATGCTGGCCCAGATCTGGGTAGACTCATAATAAACCTATATCACAGTGATGTGATGTGCTAAGATTGGCCCAATGTATAGCCTAAGCTGGAAAGAATGTCGACGGTACCATTTTACATAGATACTTCCATTTTGAATGCCACCATTCGATCATGTATGGGCTGTTATTCGGTAATGCCGGAAGGTTATATATCGTGTCTCAAATAGCATGTTAGCTCTATCCCAGTGCTCCGCCGAACCCTAATATAATCGAAGACACTTTCATGGCATTCTTGATGTAAACATTTTTACATACATGGGCCCAGTTATGATCCGTGCATCCTAGCCAACGCTGAGCTGCCGAGTGTCAGCCAGGCGTCACATTTCCAGGCCTGGGCCAATCATTTTTTCCGAGCGTCGGCCAAGCAAGTTCGGTACTCAGCCAGCGCTGGGTCGATGGTCAATTTCGACATGGGCCCAGTCGCGGTCCAGGCATCGTAGCCAACACTTGGCTGCCGAGTGTCAGCCAGGCGTCACATTTCCAGGCCAGGGCCAACCATTTTTTCCGAGCGTCGGCCAAGCAAGTTCGGTACTCAGCCAGCGCTGGGTCGATGGTCAATTGCGACATGGGCCCAGTTGCGGTCCAGGCATCGGAGCCAACACTTGGCTGCCGAGTGTCAGCCAGGCATCACATTTCCAGGCCTGGGCCGAGCATTGTTGCCAAGCGTCGGCCAAGCAAGTTCGCTACTCAGCCAGCGCTCAGCCGATGGTCAACTTCTACTTGGGTAAAGCTGAATTTGTTGCCGTCAAAACGCCGTTCGGTAAATTTGGTTATCTTTTTTTTACGAAGCTATGTAACTTTTAGTGCAGCAAGAAATATCGACTGGTGTATCCAAACTTTTAAGCGACGGTATATATAATATAACACCATATATATATATATATATATATATATATATATATATATATATATATATATTTATATATATACACACACAATACTCGAAATATGTGGTTGCGGTGATATAGGCTATGTTCACATGGACGCGCGGCACCGCGCGGTTCTCGACGCCGCGCGATACAAGATCTGCCAGCCTGTATGTGCATGTTCATTCGATCCGCGCGGCTGGAGACGGACAGACGCACCATCGTCAAAAAATGAGCGGCGAAGACAACCTATCGATTTGCTTATCGACGAAATTGAAAAAAGAGATGCCATTTGGAATCTTAAGGCGAAGGACTATTCCAATAAAATAATTTAAAGACTTGGGAAGAACTAGTTTTAATTTTTTGCAATGATGGTGATTCTGGAGAAAAAAAAAATTGGGTAAGTTTTACTTCTTTAACATTTTATACAATTGGCGATAATTTATCAAACCATTTTTTCTTGCCAATCTAGTTTACCCTCATTTACAAAGTAATTTGTTAATTTAGCTCGAACTTTATCTGCGTCATGGATTGCCCGCCCACTGATACATTGGTTCATATCAGGCAACGGCGCTGGATGAATCGTATCCTCATCATTTATATCATCCCTTTGCCTAACAAAGTTGTGTAAAACACAAATTGCTTTGACAATATCATTGGCAAATTCTATCTTGACGTCTATAGGCCGATGCAAAATTTGCCATTTGTTACACATTATGCCAAATGCACATTCGACATACCTTCGTGTTAAAGAAAGACGGCAGTTGAATTTTTTTTTTCTTTCGACAACATTTTACCTTCATATGGTCTCATCAGATTTTTTGTCATACCGAAAGCTTCGTCAGCTACAATTACATACGGAAATTTAGTTGCATCGTCATTATTTGTGATAGATCTTAGCTCAGGAATGTCTAAAGAATTTTCTGAAAGTTTTTTGAATAACGATGTTTCCTTGAATACACCCGAGTCACTGTCTTTACCGTAAGCACCAACGTCTATCCATATGAAGCAATAGTTAGCATCGCATAAAGCCATCAATACTAATGAAAATAAGTGTTTTTAGTTGTAATACATTGGTCCTAAATCTGGTGGCTGAATTAAACGAACATGTTTGCCATCCAAAGCACCTATACAATTTGGAAAATAGCTTTTTTTTCAAATACTTCTGCTATTTGTTTCCACTTGTCTGTAGTTGGCGGATTCATGACGATAGCTTTCAAGTTTCTCCATAACAATTGGCACACTTCCGTGATTATAGCCGATAACGTGGATTTGCCAATTTTATAACCATAATGGAGCTCTGCTGGCGAACAGCTAGTTGCTAAGTACCTGTAATAAAAAATAAGTAACTATTAATTTATCAATATATTTTGCAGGGTCTATTTTGAAGAAAAAAAGTGGAAAAATCTACGAGATACCTATGTTGAAAAACTCAAAAGAAATAAAAATTTAAGATCCGGTTCATCTGCATCAACATCTTCATTCGCGCAATATCAAAGATTATCGTTTCTCAAACCAATAGTCCAAAAAGAGCTACTGACGATAGCTTTGATGTTGAGGAAACATCGGCAAACATTGAGTTGACCAGTATCAACAGCAGCGTTAAATCTCCAACAGAAGCTGTGCCCCCAAGGAAATACAAACTCCACCCAGCCGACGAGCATTTCGCAAATCTTTTAGAAAGATGTCTAAACAAAAAGAACGTCACAGAAAAAAAAAGAAGAAGATCATGAAGATAAACTGTTTTATCTTTCATTAGTTAAAGAAATGAAGAAAGTTCCCGAAAACAGGCGTCTAAAATTGAACATCGAAATGTATAATTTATTAGAACGATACCAGTCTGCACAAACACAACGGCTTGAAGACTTTTTACCGTCACATAACTACCCGTCTACTTTACCGTCACAGAACCACCCGTCTACTTCAGTGTCACAGAACCACCCGTCTACTTCATACAGCTCACAACAGTACAACAAACCGCAGCGACAGCCGAGAAATTATCCAACGGCTTCCACCAGTTCTCAATACAGCGACACTATGCGTTATTCTAACCATGAATTTACATCGCAGGGTTTGCGGGTTTTAAATCGTTTTCAACGCAATCGTATAAAAAATCAAAGGATACAATTGACATCCTAAAGTAGTTAAAAAAAATTTCTTCATGTAGTCTCAGTTCGGGATATAAAGTGACAAAGAGGCTTGATGAGACTCTTTCTCTTAAAATAGGATGCACCCAATATCGTCTTTGCCTTCTTCTGCGACGGCTCAGTTTTCGGTATAGAACCCACAAACAAATTGCCTCCTCCACCTCCATCATCGATGAATGTTGGTACCAGACTACCGCGCGAATACCGCGCTCTCTACCGCGCGTTACCGCGCGGCCATGTGATCGATACCGCCGCGTGGTACCGCGCGCTCATGTGAACGTTACGACTGCGCGGTCATGTGAACTTAGCCTTAATCTCAGTAGTGTAATGGTACCAGGTCTAAACCAAGATTCCTACTACCGACACTTACCGACCGAGAACGACCCAAAAATGGTTAATTTCTGAGTTATCGGCGGATGGTCGGGTAGGGGTTTGATTTAGAACTGGTACCATGATCGACTGTCGATGTTTGTACTTACTGACCGATGGTAGGGCTGCACTGCTTACCGACCGATGGTGAGGCTCACAGGTTTACCGATCGATGGTAGGGGTCACCTGCTTACCGACCGATGGTGGTAAGTCCCCCTTCGCCTCGAATGGAATGCGTCGGAATGGGGGGGGGGGGGGTAAACACAGGGCCACACGTCCGATTCCCAGCGAGGCCGCGCAACGACTGACAAAGAGTCGAAGTGCTTTGTAGTAAAAGGGAGTTCCCCTCCCCTCCCGCGGGGAAGAGGGGGCGGTGGGAGGAAGAGTGGAGGGTCCGATTTCTCAGAAATTGTTTTAAACATTTGTGAGTGGTGAGTCATCGGGCGCTTGCCGTGGCTTGACAAAGCACCCCCCCCCCCCCTCCTGCTGAGATGCGATAGTTTTGTTTATCGACGTGTTGAAACCGGCGAATTAAGGTGTTGAATGATTATTTTCCGAGAATTTATCATCGGCCGGTGACATTTGATAGCGCCAAAATGGCGACGGGATTTCGTCAGATTATTTTTTCAAACGTTTTGTGGGGCGTGGTGAGTCATCGGACACGTGACATTTTTCCGCGCTCGGACCTTCGTGCCCTCAATGCAGAGGGGGGGGGCGGTACATAATCTTGCGATTCAAGATCGGACGCACACATGAGAAAGAACTACGTACACACGAGTGAAACAATGGAGTTCATCGATAAAATTCGTAAAGTTGCCGATTTTCTGCCGACAAAGAAGCTCAGAGAGTTGTCACCCGGGTCGGATTATATCATCACCAACATACGGGCGGTCAACACTAAATTTGGCAAAAAGTACATCGTTGACATTCGCAACGAATTCAGCGTGTTTCTACCCGGAACGATCGTCAAGGCGCTTGAGGCTGATTCGACAACATTCGAGAGCATGTTGGCAGCAGCGCATAGAGGAGATCTATGCATGGTCTATCGCGGTGGAAAATGTCACAGCCTGAAATTCGCGAATTCAGCAACATTCCAGCTGATGTTGGCAGCAGCGTGCAAAAGAAATGTCTGCATAGCCTACATCGGTGGAAAGTTTATCGCATACGTTAAGGGTCATGAAAATCGAGAGCAGCTAGCTCATACACTAAATATGAAAAATTATCTAGTTATTGAAACGTTGGACGCGGACTCTGAAGATATGGATGCATAATACATAATGAAGGATACTAGTATTTCAAGAACAATTCATCTTGTGTTCAAGATTGGAAAGCACGAGAAAGAGCGCCCAACGTCTCGCTGTTTGGAACTCGATCTTGTGTATACAAACTCGACGTTCGAGCGCGTGCCGACACACACACACACACACACACACACACACACACACATGCACGCACGCACGCACATACGCGCGTGTGAGGGTGTATAGAGATTTCCTTCTTAAATACATTTGTGAGCCCTTCAGCATCGGTACTTTATTTCGATTCATCGAGCAGTCTGGACCGTGGACGATTGCGATAAAATTATTGACAAGTTGAGCGTTGCGAGGAACAACTCTCTCACGTGGAGAAGTGGCAAAAGTTCTGTGAGGTGCACGTCAAACTTTTGGGGCAAACGTTGAAAAAACCGGGGCTCAACGTCGGTCAAAAACTGAAAATTCAATCGACAATAGCGAAATTGTCGTCGCTGAGGGAAAAAATCGTGCGTGGAGCAAGTGTAAGCAGCGCAGGTGTAAGCGGTGCTGGTGTGAGTGATGCCCGCGAAAAACTAAAGTGGGTCGATCTCGAGTCGGCATTCAAAAGTCGAATAAAGACGGGCTCGATTGTGAATTTCGAGCACAAAGATGTGCAAAGTTTCCTCGAAGATGCGATGCGCGTGGTAGTTTCAAAACTGGACAAAATCGTGCGCGAGGAGGGTAACGTGAAGGTGAATGTGACCTTGGCGTGCAAATTTCACCTCATGAAGGTGAATGAAATTATTGAGGAGGAAAAGACGTTTCAAACGACAAACGCGGTCATTCTACCATCGAGCGATATTGCCGAGTGGTTCATCGAGTGCGTCCAAGCAAAACTCGCCGCCAAAATCGAGGACTTTCAGGAAAAAGAGTCGGGTTGGACGTTACACGAAATCTCCCATCTACTTGTGAACATTAACAAGTACGAACCACTGCGAGGGAGCTTATCCACTTACACGCGTCTCCCGAGGGATATACCGATGAAACGGGCCGTCGTCAATATTCAAAACAATGATCCCTATTGTTTTCTCTGGTCCGTCACAGCAGCACTCTCTCCACCACCGAGGATGCATCTCGAACGTACGAGTTCCTATCCTCATTATAGCGAGATGCTCCACTACGAAGGCCTGGATTTCCCGATGAGTTTGTCAAAAATTGCAAAATTTGAGCAATCGAATGGCTTATCGATCCATGTGTATGGGATTGATGGTACGACAAAAGACGGCACGAGTAAAATTGTTCCGATATATCTGAGTACGCAAATGTCGGATAAACCAACCATTCATCTACTCATGATCAACGCCGAAATGGAGGAGGAGGAGGAGGAGGACGAGGACGAGGAGGAGGACGCAAGTGTTCCCAAGGTGTATCATCATTACGCGTGGATTAAAAACATGTCGCGACTATTGAATGCGCAGGTGTCGAGGGATGGACATCGCGTATGGATTTGCGACCGGTGTTTGTGTTACTTCAGCAGAGAAGAAATATTGCAACGACATAAAGAGGACTGCAGTAATAATTGTCGTGTTACTTTTCCCGAAGGTACAAATACAAAATTGAAATTCAAAAATTATCAGCACAAGGAGATAGTTCCGTTTGTAATTTACGCAGATTTGGAATGTTTGCTCGAACCGGTCACAGCACCACAGGCTAACACTGTAAATTATCAGAAGCATACCCCTCATAGCATTGCCTACTATAAGCATTGCAGTTTCAATGACGCTCTCTCGGAGTACAAGGCGTTTCGTGGAAAGAACTGTATCGAATGGTTCATGCGTGAATTAGAAGGACTGGCCGGCTCATTGCACGACATTTTCCAGACCATAGTACCAGTGAAACCTTTGAGTAGCGATGAAAGTCAAAGTTTCAAGTTGGCTGAAAATTGTCACATTTGTGAAAAACCATTTGCGCGGACAAACGTGAGAGTCCGAGATCATTGTCACTTTACGGGAAAACTCCGCGGCGCCGCTCATCAAGACTGTACTTTGAATTACAAAATTGCCCACGTAGTGCCAATAGTTTTTCACAACTTGTCCGGATATGACGCACACTTTTTGATTGTAGCATTGGCTTGAATCTTCGAAGGATCCATGAGTCTTTTGCCGATTAACAAGGAGAAATATATTTCTTTTTCGAAGCGCGTCAAAGGTACACGCGTGCAGTATCGATTCATCGACTCTTTGAGGTTCATGCCGAGTAGCATCGAAAAGTTAGCATCTTACCTGAAAGATGATCAAAAAATAGTAACACGCAAGCATTGCGCTAACGCCACGCAATTTGAATTGTTGACGCGAAAAGGCGTTTTTCCCTATGACTATGTGGACTCTTGGATGCGACTCGATGAGACGCAATTGCCTGCGAAAAATAATTTTTTCTCCCGATTGAGTAATGAAGATATTTCGGCGGACGATTACGTGCACGCGTGCAAAGTTTGGACTATCTTTAATCTCAAAACGTTGGGTGAATATTCCGACTTGTATTTGAAAACCGACGTACTCCTTCTGACAGATATTTTTGAGAATTTTCGACGAAATTGCATCAACACGTACGGTCTCGATCCATTGCACTATTTTACCGCACCTGGTCTATCGTTTGATGCGATGTTAAAATGTACCAGCGTAGAACTCGAACTCTTGCTCGACGTTGACATGTTAATGTTCATCGAGAAAGGTATTCGCGGTGGTGTAGCGCAGTGCTGCAATAGGTACGGGAAAGCGAATAATCGCTACATGCGTGATAACTTCAATCCAAACGAGCCCGAGTCATACTTGATGTATTACGATGTCAATAACCTGTATGGTGCAGCTATGTGTGAGTCATTACCATTCGGCTCGTTCGCATGGGTGGAAAATTTCGGGGAACGTATCGAGAGTATTCCCGACGACGCCGAAACGGGCTACATTTTCGAAGTCGATTTGGAGTATCATCGAGAGTTACACGACACGCACAATGATCTGCCTTTGTGCCCCGAACACTACGTCCTTCCTGGCAGCACTCAACGAAAACTAACGACCACACTGCTTCGAAAAGAAAAATACGTCATTCATTATAGAAATTTGAAGCAATGCTTGAAATTGGGATTGCGTCTCCTAAACATTCACAGAGTCCTCAAATTCAAACAGCGCGCATGGCTGAAAAAATACATCGATTTAAATACGGAATTGAGAAAGCAATCGAACAATGATTTTGAGAAAATTTTTTACAAACTCATGAACAACGCGGTCTTTGGTAAAACAATGGAAAATGTCAGGAAACATCGGGAAGTGCGACTCGTGACAAAGTGGAAGGGGCGGTGGGGGGCCGAAGCGCAGATTGCCAAGCCAACGTTCCATAGCTGCACCATATTTGACAATGACATCGTCATAATCGAGCTCAATCAAGCATGCGTCCTATTCAACAAGCCTATATACACCGGATTTTCCATACTCGATATCGCCAAGCTCTGGATTTATAATTTTCATTACAATTTCATGCGCGAAAGATTCGACGATCGAGCAAAATTATTGTATACAGACACTGATAGTCTCATCTATCACATCAGCGTGCCCGACATGTATGAAGAGATGAAGCGTGATATTGACAAATTTGACACGTCTGATTATTCACCCAACAATCCGTACAATATGCCTTTGCGCAATAAGAAAGTACTAGGTCTCATGAAAGATGAGAATAATGGTCGCATTATGATGGAGTTTGTAGGTTTGAGAGCGAAATTGTACTCGTTCAAAATTCTCGACAGTGATGAGGCAAAAAAGAGAGCTAAGGGTGTACGGCGGTCAACCCTGAAATCCATCACATTCGACGAATTTAAAAATTGCTTGTTTGCGCACGAAAATCTTGTCAAGGCGCAACAATTGATCACGAGTAAAAAACCCATTGTACATACGGCGACGCAACAGAAAATTGCTCTCAGCTGGAGAGATGACAAAAGAGTGCTTATACCAGATTCCACGGACACTCTTCCATGGGGTTATGCTTCCGATGATATGGAACATTAAAAAATAAAATGTTGACGATAATTGTGTGTGAAGAGAGAGAGAGAGAGAGAGAGAGAGAGAGAGAGAGGTACGGTAAAATATATATTCACGCTTAAACCAAAAAATTTACGAAAATTTATTTCCCCCTCCTGATCGGAACTATCGACGAACAAAACCATGCGATATTCGAGTACACTGAGAATTTAAACAAATCACGAATACTATAAACTTTGGAGAGAGATGAAATTGTGGGCCAGGAGAACCACCACAGCGACTATCAAGTCAAGGGGGGCGTCTTGCGTCGACGGGCGTCTGAGAGCATATATGCATCGGGTTGCATGAGTTGGTCGTAAACGTAAGGGCTTTTTCTTCATATCGAATAAGACAAAGGGACAACGGCTCAAGGCGAGGATTTTTCCTTCGAGGGGGGGGGGGGGTGATGCATTTTTTCGAAGATAACTTTTTTTATTAAAACGTTTTCTTTTTTCACAAATCTCCTTTGTCGATCCAACTGTTGTGCGTATCGTCGAAACCGAGCCACTTGACGAGCATTCGATTTCCACGCTTCCTCACCACCTTCTCAACGAGGTAAATGTCGGGATACTTGACTTTCTGGAGCTCCTCTTCGTAGAAGCAGCCGGAGATGGGTTCGTTCCGATGGTCCTTGAGATTGTACGTCGTTGGATTCGTTCTTTTCACTCTGCGTATCGTGAATATTTCCGTTGTCCAATTGGGCGTATAACCCTTCTCAAATACATTCTTAAATTTGCTAATTCGCACATTATCGCCAATTTTGAATTTTCGTGATTTTTTTGCCGTTAATCGACGCTGGCGAAAAATACGATGGAGAATCTCTCTTTCATTGGTGCGATTGATATTTTTCGGTTTTTCCCGGAACGATCAATGCACGGTGTTGTTGTATTCGGTAACGAGAGAATCCAGAATATCCATCCATTTGTACATTCCGCGAAGACTGAATTGCATCCACATTTTATTTTTTAACGTTCTATTGAAACGCTCGCAGATTGATGCTTTCAAATTGCTATACGTTGAATACATGTTTACATTGTGTCGTTTCATAAGAGCTTCAAACTGTGAATTATAAAATTCTTTTCCACGATCGACGTGCAAGTTCTTGGGTATGCGACCCTGATTGAATATAGATTTCATGGCAATCGTCGTATCTTTACCGCTCTTGCTTCTCAACGGTATGGCCCAGGCGAATTTGGAGAATATATCGATGACGGTCAGGAGGAACTTATGTTGCGAGTTTTGTCAACGTGTCGACGAGTATAATTTCTTCGTACAGGCTTATGCAGCTCTCGCACGAGAGTCAGTTTTTTGTCATCATTCATGGCGCGCGCGCGCGGGGATCCACACACATTAACGTTCAACATGCGAATGGAAAAAAGATCGTTTTTCCTAATAAATAATTCCAGCCTCGCGCAATTCTTCGATAATCGATAAGATCTCATTGGAATGCGATGAGTTGCCTGCCGCTTGAGATGCGTGGAGTAATCGAAGACGATCTACAAGCTCATTCGGATTGTCCCAGTAAACATAGTCAAATTGCATATTTTTTCTGGCCTTCTTGTACATCCCCCGACCCGTACGTGCTCGAATTATTTTCGAAATATAAATCTTGAATTTGTGACTGTTTTCACGTCGCACAGCTCCGTCCGGTTTGTAATATTTTTTATGCGCGTTCGTGCCAATGATGATATTCTCATAATTTTTCAAATCGTTCGGTTCGAGAAAAGCGACATTTGGCACTTTTTTAAATAGGAGCTCCTTCAAGCCCACAGTTGTCGCATAACTTTTCTCCCCCACACGAATGTGCGGAGAATTGAAAATTATCGGAGAATCGCCAATCATTAATTTGGTGCTGGCAAGCATTCGCACACCGTATGTGGTATCCAGACTTTTCTTTTTACTCATACGTAACAATACGAGATATTTTTTAATCAATTCATCGACTCGACTGGGTGAATCATCATCATCATCATCATCAGCATCGGCATCATCATCGTCATCAGAGGCATCATCTTTGTGCTCATACGCCGCTGTGAAAGTTGAATCTTCCGGTGACTCATTCTTAACTTCACTCTCATTTTCTTCCGTTTCATTCTTGATTTCCTCCTCCTCCTCCTCCTCCTCCTTCTTCAATGGTGACGTCTTGTGAGAAACGAGCTTTTCCAATGGTGTGACTATCGGCTTAAAGACATCCTGCATCACCTGATCAGCATTATCTCTACCCATCCTTATCATTCGATGTTTTCGTCTAATTGCATCACTGGCCTTGACGATTTGCTGCAACACATCTTTTTCTTGCAAAAGTTGTCGACGCTTCATGCTGTTGTCAGTTTCACAATACAAGCAATACTGTATGCATTGCAACAAAGAGCACGTTATTTATTGACTCGGAGGAAAGAATCAAACCCTCGTCTATACCTACCCTCATTGATACTACTATCCTTGTCAATTGTAAGGAATCCGTACTTGCTGGAATTCCAACATTCGCAACATATATTTTTGAATTGTGTGTATGACATATCGGTATTGACATGGTCATCGTACACATGCTTGAGGTTCGAGTCGTCCTGCTTGAAGAAAACTATGAAATTCGTATTATCGCGCACGAGATGCTTAGGAATACGAGCGTATGTTTGAGAGAGATAGAAACAGTCCACATTCTCATGCCTTCCCATGGAGAAAAAGGCTCTCACGTTGTCCTGTTTCTCGCACGCTATATCGTCAAAGATGAATATGGAGTTTGGTCGTGCGTCGCTCGGTGGCACCACTTGTTCATGCTCGTTAAATGGATGATATTCGAGACCCTTCACGGGCTGGAGAAATTGTTCGAGTAACTGATATTTCGGCTGTTTCAGCGACTTTGAATAGAGATAAACGTTTTCGAATCTCAGACCATTCGGGTGTATCACGAGGGTGAGCAACGCGTTGGTTTTTCCGCAGTTTGACGGACCGCAGAATACCGCGCGAATCGTATTTGGCAGCAAATCACCATGACGCCTTTGTCCACCGTCTCCCCGAATTTGCGTAAATTCATCAAAGTTTATCACCGGCAGCTTTCCATACGTCTTGGACTTCATCTTCGTCGCGACTGACATAATTTTCGTATAAAACGAGCTTTTATATCTATTGCCGCTTCAGTCGAGCGTCAACCTTCATCATGATCAAACGTCGAGGAAAGAAGTCCGGTAAAGGTTTCCTCAATCGTATCATCAACAAACTTCCCGTTGAATTGCACTTGCCTGGATATCAGTATTGCGGACCGGGCACAAAGCTAGCTAAACGTCTTGCACGCGGCGATCCTGGAATAAATCCGTTGGATGCAGCTTGCAAGGAGCACGATATCGCGTATTCGAAAAATCGTGAAAACCTCGAAGCTAGACATTCTGCGGATAAAATATTGCAGGAGAGAGCTTGGCAACGAGTTCGCGCCAGCGACGCTAGTATCGGGGAGAAAACAAACGCGCTTGCCGTAGCAGGAATCATGAAGGCGAAGAGAAAATTCGGCATGGGGATTAAGAAGAAGAGGGGGGCCAAAATTGTTGGCTTGAAGAAAATCATCGATGCAGCGAGAGAAGCCATGGTGAAGAGTGAAGATTCAAGTGCCGTCGCTGCGTCGGCCTTAAAGGGTGCCCGAGCAGCTGTCAAGAGGGTCGCAAGTGGCGCGCGCAAAGTGCGTACGCCTCGAGTGTTGCCTGTGCCTCGTAAGATCGGTGGCTTCCTACCGTTTCTCATACCCATCTTTGCCGGTCTCAGCGCTGCAGGGGCGCTAGCAGGTGGTGCGGCCGACATAGTCAAAGCGGTCAAGGCCGCTCAAGCAGCGAAACGTGAGCTCGAAGAGAGCAAGCGTCACAATCGAACGATTGAAGCAATAGCATTGGGCAAAGGCTTACATCTCAAGCCGTACAAACAGGGAATGGGTCTTTTTATCGCGCCAAAAAACGTAAAGTAGAGCTACCTCACCGACCACTCATCGATGCAGATTTGCTAAAATACGCCAAAATAATGAAAATCCCCTATTTTCGTGGATGTTACATGCGAAATCAATTGCCCAAGGGTGGACCATGGCTACGCGAATGTGCCATTGTAAATCTCGATGAGGTTATGGGGTCTGGCACACATTGGGTGGCGTACAAAAAAACCAACAATAGAGTCCATTATTTCGATAGTTTCGGCGATCTCCAACCACCTGCCGAACTTTTGAAGTACTTCGGTGTGAGTAGCGTGAATTATAATTACAAGAGGTACCAGACATACGACACATTCGAGTGTGGTCATTTGTGTCTGAAGTTTCTCTGTCGACAATTACCGCGACGAGAGAGATTTTCTCTGTATAAAAGTGGGTGATGAGGGAAAAATCGAGTCAGTTTGTCAAACGACATTATGGATAACAGTCTTACGTTGACCTTATCGGGATCATCGTCTGTGCTCGAGGCTCAATACTTTCCCCCCATTGAACTCGCCCCCCACAAGAATTATACCCTCGGACTCATCGAACTCCTAACCTACAATTCTATTCCAAATGTAGACATTGGACACAACAAATTTTACGTTGGCAAGAACGTTTTTACCATACCTACTGGAAGTTACGAATTGGCCGATATTGCGACATACTTGGAAAAAGAGCTGGCAAAACAAAATATCACCATTCGCATTAGACTCAACCACAATACGCTGCGCAGTGAAATCGAGTGCAATTATGAAATATATTTCACGCCCGAGGATTCTATCGGACGTATGCTAGGATTTGCACCCCGTAGACTACGAGCTGGTGAACAGCATCAATCGGATAATCTAGTGACCATTCTCAAAGTGAACGCATTGCGCGTCGAATGTAACCTCACAGCTGGCGCGTATATTAACGAGCGAAGAGTACACACAATCCGCGAGTTTTTCCCATCCGTACCACCAGGCTATAAAATCATCGAGATACCGTCGCACGTCATTTATCTACCAATCGCGAGCAAGACGATAGACAACATTCAACTGCGAATAGTGGATCAGGACGGTGATTTGGTGAACTTTCGCGGTGAGACAATAACCATACGATTACACATCAAATCGCAATGGGTATAGTCTTTCACAGAGTCGCGAGCACTTATGAAAACAATACTTCGTCGATGAGAGAGTCCAGTAGTCGATGGACACGCACGCCGCTAACACCGCAGAACGTGCTGTTTTTGCGGAGTTTGGGTCTACGAATACGTGGAAAAATCGCATGAAAAACTACATAATCTGCATTGCGTGCGTATGCTGTTTGAGATGGAGGCGGAAATAATTGATATCAAAACCCCCGTCATCTTCGATGATTCTATCGCGCACTATGAGATTCATGCTCATCAGCCGTATGCATCAACAACCTTCAATAACAGTGATGAAATACGTATTTCCATTCAGCATCAAGACATATGCATACTTCCCAGTCAAAGTTCGCTACGCGTATGCGGGCGAGTCACCGAAGCCGATGGCACAATCGCCGCCAATACACGTTTCGCAAACAATGGCATTTGCTATTTGTTTGACGAGGTGAGATACGAGCTCAATGCCATGGAAATAGATCGATGTAAAAATGTGGGCATAACGAGCTCGATGAAGGGATACGCATCCGTGAGTCAATCCAAGAACTATATGCTTGAGAATGCTGGCTGGTATGATGTTCGCAGCGGGCACGCTGTCGCAGATGCCGATGGGAATTTTGACGTATGCATACCGCTAAGTATGATCCTCGGTTTCGCCGAAGATTATCAAAAAATCATTGTGAACGCGAAGCATGAATTAATTTTATTGAGATCGAAGACTAATGATAATGCGATATGGCAAGTCACAGGTGAGGATGACATCAAGTTCACGTTAAAAAAAGTAGAATGGCTCGTACCATACGTGACACTCTCCGATAAGCGTAAAATCCAACTTCTCAAGTTTATCGGTAAAGACACACCGATACCCATGACTTTCCGCTCATGGGTATTGTACGAGTACCCAATGCTCCCCGCAACCTCAAAACACATGTGGTCCGTGAAGACATCTACGCAACTTGAGAAGCCACGATATGTCATTCTAGCCTTCCAGACCGATCGTAAAAATAAGAAAAGCGCAAATGCGTGTAATTTCGATCATTGTGACATCACAGATGTCAAACTCTACCTCAATTCGCAAAGTTATCCCTATGGGAATTTGAATCTGGACATTGCACAGAACCAATATGCGCTTCTCTATCAAATGTATGCAAACTTTCAATATTCGTACTACAATAGAGAGCCCGAACCATGCTTGAAAAAATTGGATTTTATAAAGTATGCTCCGCTCATTGTCATTGATTGCTCGATGCAGAACGATTCTCTCAAGTCCGGCCCCGTTGACGTACGCATCGAATTCGAATCAAAGACCAATATTCCCGCCAATACTTCCGCCTACTGTCTCATTCTCCATGATCGAATTGTCGAGTACAATCCGATAGGTGGCGGGGTAAGAAAGTTGATATAAAGTTGCGATCACGCGCGCCCCCCTTCAGTCATCATGGAGTTTATCGTTGATGTGCAAGGCTTCAAGCGACCGATCAACAAATTCGTCCCGAAGGAAATATCAATTGTCGAGGTGGCGAACGTTGACTACAAGCCCTTGACGTTTCTCTTCGAACCACCGTACGCCTGGAATTCTCTGCCGGGAAAGTACAAGAGTACGAATATGTGGTTGGAGCGCAATTACCACGGTTTGCGATGGGACGATGGCGACTTTCCACACGACCCATCCCCATGTTCATTCGATCAATCTTACAACACGCTCGAATCGTCTACATCAAGGGATTGGAGAAATCGCTGTGGTTGAAGAAATTCACCGACCTAGCAACGGAGATCATCGAACTGGAGACTCTGGATTGCCCATCGTTGAAGAAGCTTGAGACAAATGAGCTGAGAAACAACGGATGTCCCTACCATGCGACTCTCCACCCGAAATTCAAATGTGCCTATGAAAATGTGAAATGTCTGGAGAGATGGTTGAAAGAGGATGCGAGGAAATAATTTTTTTTTGTGATTACATAATTTTACTTTTTTATTACAAAAAAATGTTACAAAATGTTGTCCCATTCACACGCACACACACACACACACACACACACACACACACACACACACACACACACACACACACACACACACACACATAGAAAATGTTCTTAATACTGTGATGGTGAGGTTCGTGGATTCCTTCGCACCAGATTTTATCAAAGCGCTGATGTCAACCGGGAGCGCCTTGGTGATCCGAAAAACACAATATTTTTGCCATGGTTTCGCTGTCGCGAGGTTAGCAGAATTCCAGGTCTGAGCACCTCCGCCAACATCGAGCCTTTGTGATGTGTTTTTTTCCGAGAGCCCATAGCGACTCGGGGTTTCTTCACCTAGAGAACAAAAAAAAAAACATTTTTTCACTTGCAATTCACTTGAGCAGTCAATCGACATTAGTCGCCTTCCTCCTCACCGCGCACTGCATTCGCCAGGTTCGTTTGCCAGGTTTTTGAATTCCATGCTGTTGAACTTTCCACCGATGTAGACCATGCATAGATCTCCGTTGTACGCTGACGCCAACATCGTCTGGAACGTCGCAGGATTCGTTTCAAGTACCTTGCTGATCCTCCCCGGTAGGAATACGGTAAACTCGTTGCGAATGTCAATCACGAACTTTTTGCCATATCTCGTGTTCACTTCCCGTATGTTGGTGATGGGATACTCCGACTCGGGGGTCAACTCGTTCAATTTCTTCGCCGGAAGAAAATCTGCGTATTTACCAATCTTATTGATCGCGTCCATTTTTCACTTGCCGTCTAATCGTTCGAAGCTGTCTTCACGAGATTATATACTTGCCCCCTCCACCATTCCCCCTCCACTCTGAATCCTCGACCAATGACGTTTGTCGGTGAGGAGATTCTTCGCGCCGTGGCTCCAAATTTATTTTTTCAAATATCATCCTCAGCGAATGAAGCTGCGCCCACGAGTCTATTTCTCCTTTCAATTGTTGAATGTCTTGCAACAATCGTTCGATGCGCACTTTTAATTCACGTCTCTTGCACGCATTGTTTTCTGTTTTGTTATCGCCCGGGACGAACATTATCATTATATGCTTCACTCCCTTTGATCTTTGGAACTTTTGAATCGGACTGGGGAGGGCCTTTTCGAAATTGATCTTCAGCAAACTTCTTCAAATTTTGAGAAACAGGATTTTTTGAATCTCTGAAATGACTCATGTTGACGAGGAAACGCTATACTGACGAATATTTTTCTCGACACCCCCACTTATAGTCCCCTTCATCATGGCGGCCGAGTTTCAACGCGTTTATCGATATCGCATTTTATTTGGAGGGGGGGGGGGGGGCTTTGTCAAGCGCAGCATCCACAAGGTGTGTGTGCGCGCGCGCGCGCGTGTGTGTGTGTGTGTGTGTGTGTGTGTGTGTGTGTGTCGGCACGCGCTCGAACGTCGAATTTGTATACACAAGATCGAGTTCCAAACAGCGAGACGTTGGGCGCTCGTTCTCGTGCTTTCCAATCTTGAACACAAGATGAATTGTTCTTGAAATACTAGTATCCTTCATTATGCATTATGCATCCATATCTTCAGAGTCCGCGTCCAACGTTTCAATAACTAGATAATTTTTCATATTTAGTATATGAGCTAGCTGCTCTCGATTTTCATGACCCTTAACGTATGCGATAAACTTCCCACCGATGTAGGCTATGCAGACATTTCTTTTGCACGCTGCTGCCAACATCAGCTGGACTGTTGCTGAATTCGCGAATTTCAGGCTGTGACATTTTCCGCCGCGATAGACCATGCATAGATCTCCTCTATGCGCTGCTGCCAACATGCTCTCGAATGTTGTCGAATCAGCCTCAAGCGCCTTGACGATCGTTCCGGGTAGAAACACGCTGAATTCGTTGCGAATGTCAACGATGTGCTTTTTGCCAAATTTAGTGTTGACCGCCCGTATGTTGGTGATGATATAATCCGACCCGGGTGACAACTCTCTGAGCTTCTTTGTCGGCAGAAAATCGGCAACTTTACGAATTTTATCGATGAACTCCATTGTTTCACTCGTGTGTACGTAGTTCTTTCTCATGTGTGCGTCCGATCTTGAATCGCAAGATTATGTACCCCCCCCCTCCCTCTGCATTGAGGGCACGAGGGTCCGAGCGCGGAAAAATGTCACGCGTCCGAGGACTCACCACGCCCCACAAAACGTTTGAAAAAATAATCTGACGAAATCCCGTCGCCATTTTGGCGCTATCAAATGTCACCGGCCGATGATAAATTCTCGGAAAATAATCATTCAACACCTTAATTCGCCGGTTTCAACACGTCGATAAACAAAACTATCGCATCTCAGCAGGAGGGGGGGGGGGGGGGGGGGGGTGCTTTGTCAAGCCACGGCAAGCGCCCGATGACTCACCACTCACAAATGTTTAAAACAATTTCTGAGAAATCGGACCCTCCACTCTTCCCCTCGGGAGGGGAGGGGAACTCCCTTTTACTACAAAGCACTTCGACTCTTTGTCAGTCGTTGCGCGGCCTCGCTGGGAATCGGACGTGTGGCCCTGTGTTTACCCCCCCCCCCCCCCCCCCCCCCCCCATTCCGACGCATTCCATTCGAGGCGAAGGGGGACTTACCACCATCGGTCGGTAAGCAGGTGACCCCTACCATCGATCGGTAAACCTGTGAGCCTCACCATTGGTCGGTAAGCAGTGCAGCCCTACCATCGGTTGGTAAGTACAAACATCGACAGTCGATCATGGTACCAGTTCTAAATCAAACCCCTACCCGACCATCCGCCGATAACTCAGAAATTAACCATTTTTGGGTCGTTCTCGGTCGGTAAGTGTCGGTAGTAGGAATCTTGGTTTAGAACTGGTACCATTACACTACTAATCTCATATACACTACCAGTCAAAAGTATTCGGATACTTCAGATAACTGCAAAACTTAATATCATTTTGGATAATTGCAAACTTATGGTAGGATAATTACTATTTTACAAAGTTACTATAAAGCTCTCTATAATTAATTAATTATATAGACCTTTATAGTATCTTCGTGAAAAAATAAATGAAATAAATGATATTACTTTAACATTATTTGGCAATTGTCCAGCGCTCAAAAGTTTTGCGATTATGTGGAGTGTCCGAAAATTTTTGACTGGCAGTGTAAATCTAAGTAACATAAAATGTTGATATCTATATGAAACGTTAGGGTGTTAATTATAGTCTATTTAATTTTCTACAAGTTTGAAATTGTCCGTTTGGAATTCAACCTCAGTCGATTTTTTCTTTATTTTTTTCCTTTTGTCTTAGTTCTTTTTGTTTTTTTTTGTTTATTCAATAATGAGTTGATAAATGGCGATGGCCGATTACCGTAGATTTCAAATAAAATGTTTGATTGTTCTTTGTTTTCATTTTTAGCACGATGAAAATTAAAAAAATATTTCCACGTGTATGTATGAAGCATATTTTTATTTCTTTCCGCTAAATATTATGATATTAACTAACCGCGTCTATTTGATTCTTTTTTATTTGAATTAAAGAGATTTTTCATAGAACCACATTTTTACTATTGCATTCCATTATTAAAATTATTGATTTCAAATATGTTTATTTATTCAAATCAATCTATTTAATATCATCCAATAACTAAATATTTATTTGATTCTATTAAATCTGTGATTCGGTTTCATCAGTTCAACATTTTCATCTGTTCAAAAAAACAATTTAGTCAAGTTCACTGAATGGATCTAGTTAATTTTTTTTAATTTACCTTAAATAGAATTTTCGTAGAGTTAACCATTTTTCTATTTGATTGAACTAATGGTCCATATTTATTGCAACTCATATCAAAGGGGCGTAGAGAAGGTGAAGAGTTCAAACAAACTCATATATATGTATATATATATATATATATATATATATATATATATATATATATATATATACACTACCGGCGGAAAGTTTCCGGAGAAGAGTTGGAAAAAGTGCCCGAACGGTTTTTTATGCCATTTCGCCGGTAGTTGGGCTAGGCCAATTTGACCAACGGCATTTCAAAGAGGGGGGATTTACCTACATTTTGGCTTATCAGAAAAATGTTTACGATTTTTTTTACACTTGGCACCCAGTTTTGAAAACGACAATTTTTTGTCGTTTTTTTGTAGTTTTGTGAGTGGACCCCGTTTATAGTAAAAATCTTTTTTATGCATTTCTCCCATTAAAATCATAAAAGGGGAAGCCTAAGCTTCAATTTCGTTTTGTAGACAAATTTTTGCGATTTTTTTCCCAAAAATATTTCGTTTTTTCGATAAAAATATACAATATGAAAATTGCTCCGGACTACGAAAACGACGAGGTTTACAACAAAACCTCAAGATGGTAAAAAGTTGCGTTACTTTTTGTTGAGTTCATGAGAATTTTTTCAGATTTTTTTTGCGAAATTTTTTGTAAATTTATTTCCGGTCGGAACTCGATTGATCTCAACACCATGATGATAATATAATTAATTTTTTTATTTACATATTATACTTTGGTCTCGTCGAAAAAACCTCCTCTCACTGACAGCACGCTCTTTACCATACGCGGCATCCTCTCCACAAGTTTTTCGAATGTCTCTCGGGGTGTTTCTTTCCATGATTTTTGTAGAGATTCCCATAGCTTTTCGGCGGATGAATGCGTGACCTTGCGCACTTGCCGATCCATTTCATCCCACAGCAGCTCTATGGGATTGAGATCGGGAGATTGAGGAGGCCATTGCATAATTTGAAGCTCCCCACTTTTTTGCTTCGTTTCAAGATACTTCGAGCAGAATTTTGAAGTATGTTTCGGGTCGTTGTCTTGTTGAAAAACGAACCCCCTTCCGATGAGTCGCTTTCCAGAAGGAACAGCGTAGTTTTTCAGAATCGCGTGATATCCTTTTTGGTCCAGGATTCCTTTGACTCGGTAGAGGTCCCCCGCACCAGCATACGAAAAAGATCCCCACACCATTACAGAACCGCCGCCGTGTTGAACGGTTGAAATTACGCAATCAGGATGCATTTTCTCGTTAGCTGAGCGACGAACGAAAACTCGACGTTTTCCTCCAAATATTTCAAATTTGGATTCGTCGGACCATAACACCCGTTTCCAATCTTCGATCGTCCAATTCTTGTGCTTGCGTGCCCAATTCAATCGCTTCTTTTTGTTTCCACGGCGCAAGAGTGGCTTTTTCGTTGCGACTCTTCCGTATAATTGTGCGCTGCGCAAGCGTTGTTTAATCGTCGTAATTGAAATGTTTTTTCCACTACTTTCGACAAACTGCGCTTGGATGTTTGCCGCCGTAAGTTTTCGATTCCTTTTAGACATCACAATTATTGATTGGTCTTCCGCTTTGGAAGTAACAGGACGCCTCCCGGAACGATTTTTATCGCGGTTCGATTGTGTCTCTCTGAAGCGTTTTATAGCATCCCCCACGGTTGATTTGGGTATTTTCAATCGATTTGCAATGTAGCGAATTTTGAACCCTTCATTGCAAAGAGCAAGGATTGATGCACGCTTTTCGATGCTTAGATTGGGTCGACGACCCATTTTTTTCTTAAAAATAAAAATAAAATTAACTCTAAGAAGTCGAAAATTTTATTTAATTAACCGTCAATAAATTAATAGTTAAACACACTTCAAATTCAATATATTATTCGACACGATACGACAGAAAAATCTAACGCGAATGTTTTTTCGATGCTTGCCGAAAAAGTACTGAGTCGAAATAATTTTTGAATATTTTTTCATTGTAACACGTAAAGAGTGCGTGGACGTTTCTCCCACTCTTTGTTTTCTTCTTGTTTTCGAAGTAGTAGTCAGCGAACATAGCGAATCTCGCGACGGAGTGTCTGTCCTTCCTTGTTTATTTTTTCGCGAGGTTCGCATTGTCGAGCGTTCGCTTTGTCGCATAGGTGAGCGATATATATTTTTTTTTACTACTCTACAAAGAGTGGGAGAAACGTTCACGCACTCTTTACTTGTTACAATGAAAAAATATTCAAAAATTATTTCGACTCAGTACTTCTTCGGCAAGCATCGAAAAAACGTTCGCGTTAGATTTTCCCGTCGTATCGTGTCGAATAATATATTGAATTTGAAGTGTGTTTAACTATTAATTTATTGACGGTTAATTAAATAAAATTTTTGACTTCATTAGAGTTTTTTTTTTGAAGAAGAAGAAAATGGGTCGTCGACCCAATATAAGCATCAAAAAGCGTGCATCAATCCTTGCACTTTGCAATGAAGGGTTCAAAATTCGCTACATTGCAAATCGATTGAAAATACCCAAATCAACCGTTGGGGATGCTATAAAACGTTTCAGAGAGACACAATCGAACCGCGATAAAAATCGTTCTGGAAGGCCTCCTGTTACTTCCAAAGCGGAAGACTAATCAATAATTGTGATGTCTAAAAGGAATCGAAAACTCACGGCGGCAAACATCCAAGCGCAGTTTGTCGAAAGTCGTGGAAAAAACATTTCAATTACGACGATTAAGAGCGTGCTGTCAGCGAGAGGAGGTTTTTTCGACGAGACCAAAGTATAATAAGTAAATAAAAAAATTAATTATATTATTATCATGGTGTTGAGATCAATCGAGTTCCGACCGGAAATAAATTTAAAAAAAATTTCGCAAAAAAAATCTCAAAAAATTCTCATGAACTCAACAAAAAGTAACGCAACTTTTTACCGTCTTGAGGCTTTGTTGTAAACCTCGTCGTTTTCGTACTCCGGAGCAATTTTCATATTGTATATTTTTATCGAAAAAACGAAATATTTTTGGGAAAAACAAATCGCAAAAATTTTTCTAAAAAACGAAATTGAAGCTTAGGATTCCCCTTTAATGATTTTAATAGGAGAAATGCATAAAAAAGATGTTTACTGTAAACGGGGTCCACTCACAAAACAACAAAAAAACGACAAAAAATTGTCGTTTTCAAAACTGGGTGCCAAGTGTAAAAAAAAAATCGTAAACATTTTTTTGATAAGCCAAAATGTAGGTAAATCCCCCCTCTTTAAAAGGCCGTCAGTCAAGTTGGCCTAGCCCAACTACCGGCGAAATGGCATAAAGAACCGTTCGGGCACTTTTTCCAACTCTTGTCCGGAAACTTACCGCCGGTAGTGTATATATGAGTTAGTTTGAAAAATCTATAGCATGTTATTCGATAAACTCTCTAATTATCACAATGATATTAACTAATTGATATCGCGTATGTGATACAACAAATGATTATGAGTATTTATTTGGTCTCTTCTGCGATATCAGCGACCAAAATGTTATAAGCACTCAGCAGCATAGGGGCAGCGTGCGTAGCTATGAGTAGGTAGGTACTAGGTTCGATTCGCATATAGGGCAAATATTTTCTTCGAAAAAAAATCATTTCTGAAGGCCAGGGAATGACGAATTACGATGAAAAATCCTTGTGGTAAAGCTCTCAATTAAAAAATTCATTTTATTTTCGATTTATGAAATATTTTATTACTTAGCTTTACAGTGTACATTGTAAGCAAATAAAGATTCATTTAAATCTCATCTTTAATAACATATATAAATATCTTTGAAACAAATGTGATCGTAGTAGGCTGTGAGACAAGGAAAAAACCTATTTTATTTAAATAGATCCTATATAAATTGATATTTTTTGTTTAGCAGTGTACAGTAGGCCGAACGGGGGAGCAGTAGGTTCTGCGAGAGCGCTCAAAGTAGGCCCACCTGAGGTTCCGTAGGTTCAGTTGTGGTCCTCACTGACCACCTTTGAGTCAAAAAGTCTACTTTCTGCCATGCCGGAGGTTCATCGGAGGCCCTAACGCATAGTATTTTCAAACATTGTACCCTTCTTTAGATACCCAATAATCTGCTCTCGCCGATTTCTGCTCGGGGACGGAAGCCTTCATTTTGTGGGTTGAACGCGGCTCGAAAATTTCGAGTCGGGATAACGCACGATGCATGAAATCTTATTTTGTTTGCGTAATTTAATATGATATATAAAAGCATACATTTTCTTCTCTATCACACAATTATTATTCATTAAGGTTCATTCAAGGGTCGAATTATGGTGCCGTCGTCTTGCGGGTGGACTCAAAAATATAACTCGGTATTACCGCTGACCCTTATTACCCTATATTCGATGGTTTGTCCAAGTACAGTCGGATATTTATCAGTAGTGGACATAACGTAGCTCTGACACGGTGACGTGAATTGTGTGAACCGATGTATACACCGATAACACCATCAATGTTATCCCGTCCGAATCACACCGGTGCAAGAGACAGGAGATCGCATGGCTAATAACCCTGACAGTTGATGCGATGCTAAAATTTGAAAAAACACAGCCCTAAAAGTTGTTTATGCAGGCAGTAGGAACGGAAATTTGTGTACCTTCCCAAGCTTTTTTTTCTTAACCATGCACGCCAAGTCGTTGCACAGCATTTCTAGTGTACTTGTGTGGAACATACGTTGTACAGTTGTATAACGGTGATATTAATTTTGTTATAATATTGGGAGTACAAATAAGTCTCCGCTGTTTGAGAAAAGATGGCCCCACCAAGAGGTTATGGTTGAAATTGTGAGATGTAAAACGTCATGCCCTAAGGTTGGATATTTGGCAAGACCATACCTTGAAATATTAGCGATTTTGTATCAGCATCACATAATGTTTTCGTGAGAAAATGTCTAGTTTTGATCAGAATAAGCGTCATTTGCGGGAACTTTAGAACTCTTCTTTACTTCTTTAATTTGAAGACATCTGCAGCTGAGGCGCATCGATTGCTTGTAGAAGTATATGGTGAGGCTGCTTTAAGTGAGATAAGTTGTCGTGAGTGGTTTGAAAAGTTTAAGAACGGTGAGTTTGACGTCGAAGACAAAGAACGTAGCGGAAGGCCGAAACGAAGACGCGGAATTGGAAACATTATTCGAGGGAGATTCGTGCCAAACGCAAGAGTTGCCGCTAATGACGCTTATTCGGCTCAAAACTGAACAATTTCGCACGAAAAATTATGTGATGGTGATACAAAATCGCTAATATTTCAAGGTTATGGTCTTGCCGGATGTCCAACCTTTCGATATAACGTTTTACATCTGACAATTTCAACCATAACCTCTTTTTGGGGCCATCTTTTGTCAATAGTAATATGATTTTTTAAATGAGAATAAAATATTTGAACAAATATTATTCCTAAGGTTTAACAATGTTGTGTGCAACATTTCTAGTAAATTTGCTTAGCTGTTTTATAGACATTTATTTCACTTTTTTCTACATTTCAATTGAACAATATACTAAAGCAATTGTTTTAATTCGAATAAAAAACATTTCGAGTTTGATCAGAATTTTTTTATAGGGTCAAACAAGCAATAATGTTTTCGGAACGATTTTTTACCTGTCATCTTTTTTTTTTTACTTTTTCAAAGTTTTTATGTATATACCGTATATGATATATCATGTACCAAATACCACGAGTTGAGAAGAGAAAAATAGGGAGAGATCCGTCTCCGGATGAAGCCTTCTTCACTTCCGGTTCTGGCCTTTTATCGGAGGGAACCTAGACGTGTAATGCGATGCACGGATGGTAGATCATCAGCCTCCAGTAACCGTCAGATATTACCTCGACGACCGCGCGTTAACTCGCGGGTCGTCGAGGGGGAGAAAGAAGATCGTCTCTCTGTGAGCCGGATATGGAGAGAGTATCCCCTATGGGCACGACCGACGGATGTGGTCAACTGGCCGCGATTTATCACGAAGCACACACACGTCGCCGTGCTTCATTTACGGTCCAATCGTCCCGTCTGCCGTTTCCGGGCGCGACTTGCCTGCAGATGTTGTTATTATTTTCATTATTATAATCATCATCTTTGTTATTGGTACTGATACGAGTATCATTATTATTACATAGTGGTAAAGTGCAATAGCCAGGGGTCCGGTCACAACGGGCACGCGTTACCAAGTCTGCTACCAAGAAAAAAAAGACAACGGTCACCCCCGTCAAATACCGCAGTCTCATCGAACCCCAAAGATGGGAAAAAATATTGCACCCGTCAAAAACTTCCGCGTTGTTTCCTAATTTGCACGATTTTGATTGTATTTTTCAATATAATTATTAGTATTTCATTCCTGAAAACAGTAAATCCCATGTGTGCATTATGAAAAACATGTGGATGCCAATTTAAACTGCCTTGAAGTTATGAAATCTTTCATCGTTTTTCACAAAATTAGATCCGAAAATGCCTCTCATGATATATACAGAGTATGCCAGAAGTAACGTACGCCCTTCTAGCATCTGGTAAGAAAAAAAATTCTGAGACGAAAAGTCCTCAGTCATTTTTTGATCAGGCGCATAGATAGTTATTTATGAATTAAAATAAATAGCCAATCAGGTGCGCGGTACAGCGAAAAGGCAGCGTAGAGGGGAGGGATAGGGGAATGCGTTGTAATTGCGTGCGCCTGAAAATGTGTGCGGAGAGGGGGGAGAGAGAGAGAGAGAGAGAGGGGGAGGAAGAGGGAGAGAGAGAGAGAGAGAGAGAGAGAGAGAGATTAATTGATTGATTGATTGGTTTATTTATGCCGTGGTTATACCTTGAAGCAAAATATAACAGAGAATTATAAATATTGTGTACATGATTACGTGGATAATAACTAAGATTTAACATAACTGTCGAAAACGCATTCGAACAGTAAACAAAAAATAATAAATAAAAATAAAAATAATTATAGTAATAACAAGTAGTAGTAGTAGTAATGAAAATGATAGTGAAAATTTTTTAAAAATTATATAAATGGAAATGAAATAACAATAAAAATCACTAATGATTTAAAATAAAAATAACCTATACTAGAGATAATGTGAGTAACATAGCGGTTTACGGAGTGAAATACACGCTGAACGATTCATTTAGACGCTAATGTTCTATAGTGCAAGAGTCGCGGTTAACAACTTGCAGTGTCTCTCTCGAAAAGGAATGAAAATAGTCGTGCCTTGAATATAGCCAGAGTAGGTAGGCAAGTAATTTCATTTGGTAAGGAGTGCCAAAAATACGCAGATGCTAAATGAAAAGAATTACGATACGTCGTTGTTCTGTGGTACGGTATATGGAATGTACAGTTGGAAGGATAGCGTTCGGGCCGAACAGTTTGGGGTAGTGGAATGAAAATTTCGGATAAATAGGTTGGACAATCATTGTGCAGAATTTTGAAAATGCTGATCCCAAGGAAGTAAAGTCGTCTACATCTGACTGTCAGCCAATTTAATTGTGGCCGGTAGGGTGTGATGTGCTCATCGCGTCTCATATCAAAGATAAACCGAATGCAGCTATTGATCAATTTATGAAGTTTCAAGTTTTGATCACCCGTGAGATGGTTGTAGACCAAGCAGCAATAGTCAACCAAGGGAAAGACCAGGGACGTTACGAGAGTGGTTCTAAGTTCACGAGATAGAGCATTACGGTGATATTTTAATTTATATAAAGTATAATTAACCCTGCTCGATAAAGAAAGAATGTGTTTGTTCCATGATAGATTAGATGACATTATTACTCCTAAATTACGCGCTTCGCGTACATACGGAAGAACGATTCCGTTTGCTATTATGGGTGGCAAAGACGCGATATCGATCTGGCTCACAAATGCATTGCTGCCCAAGATGAGAACTTTTGATTTAGTGAGGTTTAATTGTAGCCCGTTGTTTTTAGCACACATAGTTATGGTGTTCACATCTTAGGATAACAGTGCTATGAAAGATTCCAGTTCAGACTATGAGCAACTCAGATATATTTGGGTTTCATCCGCGAAAATCATATACTTCGAGTACCGCAAGTTTGCGCCAATATCGTTAATAAATAGCGAAAAAAGAAGAGGTCCGAGGACTGACACTTGGGGAACTCCACAAGTTGTGCTTAACCAGTCGGAGTGACCTCCCTTTTGACCATTACTGCTTGGGTTCTCCCGGTCAGATATGAGTGGTACCACGTCAATGTACTATCAGAAAATCCTACGTTTCGAAGCTTGGTTAGAAGTTTATGGTGATCAACTGTGTCAAAGGCTTTAGAAAAATCAAATAAGACTAAGAGAGTAAGCTTTCTGTCGTCCACTGTGCGTCTAATATCGTGGTTCACTCGTAGTAAGGCCGTCTGCGTGCTAAAGCCAGTCCTGTAAGCCGATTGGCGTGAATCGAGAATCTTGTTTGCAGAGAGAAATTTGACAATTTGATTATGGACAATCTTCTCGAAAATTTTTGTTGGTTCGCACAGATTGGCAATTGGACGACAGTTAGCGGGAGATTGCGGCGGATTGTTTTTTAGTAGCGGGCGAATGTACGCTCGCTTCCATTTCGACGGGAAATGCTGGCGTCTAGGGCAACAATTAAATAGCGTGGCCAGATAAGCCGATAAAACGTGGACTCCCCTACTTAGCGCAAAGAGAGGTACTCCATCTGGACCTACAACAAGGGACGAAGAAGCATTGGAAGTGAGTTGGTTGGAAACTTTGTTGGTGGTGATTTCGGTAAACACAAATGGCGGACTGGTCGGAGGTGTAGTATGGTCGGAAATCAGAATGCTAGAGAGGTCACATGGCGGATGAATTCGGGAGGCAGTCACAAATACTGAGTTTAGCTCATCTGGAGTAAAAAAGTTCACGGGAGAATTTTGGATAGGTTACACGAGTCCTAAGTTGGCAAGTTCCTTCCATACTCTGGAAATGTCGGTTAGACCTGTAAATCTGTTGATGTAATACGTGTTCCGATGTTGCCTTAATGTAGCAGTTAACTCGTCTCTATAACGTCTGTATATAGCCAGATCCAAGATACTACCAGAGCTTCTCGCGCGACTGTACAAAGGATTTTTGTTTTTTATTCTGGATAAAAGACTTTCAGAAAGCCAGGGAGCACGAGGTTTACGTGTGCGAAACGATTTTAACGGCGCGTGAAGATCTAGTGATTGTATGATTGCTTGATTGAAAAGCTCAGTACCTTGCTCAATTTCGCTTATAGTAGCTTGAGTGTGAAGTCGAGACAAATTGCTATTTGTGCATAAAGATGCAAGAGTTTCATTAAACTGGTCTGAATTGAAGTGTTTTAATACGCGGCGAGTGATGATTCTGTCGGAGGCTACAATGGTATCAAACTTGTATGACAGCTCAAGTAAGTCATGGCCTGCTATGAACGGTTCCTCACTTTTTTTAAAGGACAATATTTTGTCGGAATTATCAATGATAAACACATCAAGCAACGACTCCGAGCTTACGGTGTCAAAAGTTGGTCCTGATTCTAATATAAACATCGATTGAGTCGTTGTTAGTTCGCGTAGGTATTCCGCTTCGAAATTCGTGGTTAAGAGATTGCAATTTCGGTCGCCAGTGATTATAATGTTTTTATACGTCGAAGAGAATTGTGAAAATACATCCAGAAAATTATTAAATAGGTGGCCTTTAGGTCTTCTGTACATCGTGGTGAGGAATAATGATTGTCCTGTCGCGCTCCGCGCCTCAAGCATAATATATTCCGGAGCATTAGTAACTAGATTTGGTGATACAGCTAGGACTTTGACAGGGAGAGAGTCATGTACATAGCACGCTACTCCACCCCCCCCCCCTTCCATTGACTCGATCATTTCGAATTAGTGTGTAATCATTTAAATCGACCAGATCATCTGGTATGTTTGAATGTAGCCAAGTTTCCGTTATTGAGATGATATGATAGAAGCTAGTTGCTAAGTGCGCTTTGATGAAATCGATGTGTCCAGGTAATGAGTTGCTATTGAATTGAGCCAAAGAAATAAATGAAGTTGACTGAACAACTTTAGGTGGAGGCGCGTATAGGTTACTGCTAGATGGTAGTCAGTCTAGCTTGGTCAGATCATTTTCACTCTGAATCAAAATGATCGGTGAGCTGTCGCTTTTCCTCACTTTTATCAAGCCGGACGATATCCACGCAAATTTATATTTCAGTCTAGCGGCCATCGCTCTGGTGCTACGTAATAATTTGTAGACGTTAGCGGGGAGGAATTCGTTGATAAAAATATTTCCAATTTGATCGATCGAAAAAACTTATTTCACTGATAAATCTTTTCTCTGTCGCTTTTTATTGATGATGTGATCACGTACTGCGGTTGACTTGAGAGCAACAATTATTGACTTACGTGTGGTCTGGTTTGCCGTGGATGTTGAAGGACAATCGCCTACGTTGTTGGTAGCTTTCTTCTTTAAGTCACGGATGTCAAGGACATCACTCATCAGTTCGGGGATCCCAAGTGCCTCAAATACTTTTCTCACAAGTACTGCAGGTGAATCTGAGAGTGCAACCGGAAGGCCCGAGATGGTAAGCGATGACCCAGAGCTACCACACTGAATCGAGGCCAATTGACTCGATATCACGTTGATTTGCTCTTTCATTTGTAGATTGTCCTTCTTGAACTGGTCGGCGTTTGATTCTAGTGTGGATGTCCTGTTCAATGAACCTTCCACTGTTGTAGCTAGATCGGTACGCACGTCTTCGATGTTGGTTTCGAGAGAAGCAATTCTATTAGTTAGAGATTCATGGGCTACGCGGAGTTCTGAAATGTTCTGGACTGCTCCTGTAACTATATCGTGAATTTGGGTCAACTTGGTGTTGTGCTCGATGCGTGAAAGTTGAAGGTGCTCCATGACATCGTCAAGGGTGATCGCACATGGAGTGGCAGCGCCGAGTGCATGTCCGTGCTCAGGTGAAGTGTCAGGCGTACGAGGAGTTATCCTCGATTTTTGCATTGCGCAAATATCACAACAGAACAATTCATCGTCTTCATCGTCATTCGGATAGTAATCGAATTTGGTGGCAGCGCATTTTATGTGGAATGACGATTCGCAGTCTCCATTGCACGTGATGTCATCGTTGGCTTTATTGATGAGCCAATTGCATATATTGCATCGTCTGGCCATAATACTGCCGTCTAATTTTCTTCGTACGTCACGAAAGGAAACGGAGAGTCGATAATCTTGTTCCCGTTATTAGCAGCTAATCAATCGATTTGACGGGTCCATAACGTAATATAAGTATAGGATCCGTGGGAGGGCAGTAGCTTGACCCTAGGCGACAGTATATTCATGCTGAGTGTGTCGCGCTAATGTAGGTGTACGAGCGTAGGTGTGGAGTATGGATGATGGTAATGCGCGTTGGTGTAAGTGTGTGTTGACTCGTTCACCCGGTGCTTCTCACTTGACTATAGATTTCACACTATAGAGTTTCGCCGACAGACATACCGTTCGAGATGTGTAGATGCGACTCCGTGCACAGACGAGCCGGTGTGGTAACGCGCAATCGGAGACGATACTATAGCTGCGTAACTGTAGCGTTGACAGAGAGATGCGTAGATCGATCCACCATTGGCGCGATTATCGGTCGAAGGCCAGACTATAGATACGCAACTATATCGCTACAGCGAAAGACGCGACGATTACCGGGAAACCGGTGAGTCAGCCATGATAGATCCCAATCAGGTTAGCAAATCTGTCAATTTGTTTCCACCGACTTTACTCAGCCTGTGTGCGGTCCAGGGCTTCAAATTTAGTCACATTCGGTGGAAAGCAAATTGTGCGTGGTCTTTGTCTGGAACAAAAACGCCCGAAGGCAGAGAACGGCAGGACCAGGCCCAAAAAGTCGGAGCGAAAACGGAGGCGAAATAAACACGTCTGATTCTACCCACCGCTAGAGAGAGAGAGAGAGAGAGAGGAGAGGGCGAGAGAGAGGAGGAGAGAGAGAGGGAGAGAGAGAGAGAGGGAGAGGGAGAGGGAGAGAGGGGAAGAGAGAGAGAGGGGAAGAGAGAGAGAGGGGAAATTATACACAACAACGCTCCCATGATGAGTGTAATAGAACATTTCTGTAAGCACAATAAAGAGGAGGCTACTAATGAACCTCCGCAACCTAACGTAATAACTGCAGGAGGGAAAGCAATCAGCAATCCCAATGTAGCAAGGGTCTGTTTACTCGTTTCGGGACGAGTTTACGAATATTGAAACTGGTATAGGACAGGATTGTCATACTGTTAAAGACCTCATGGGTCTATCACATCAACAATAGAGGCATTCATTCGGAAAACTAGTAAGGTATTAGGGAAGAGGCCCGGAAGAACCGTTAGCAGTCGGACCTAGGTTAGACAAACCCCTGCATATCAAGGGGTTAAACCCAAACAAACCTAGTTGGCAGCACCAAATTGGAATTTGGGAATTGGAATTTTGTCCACGTAGGCGTATACCTGACATAAAACTTTAAACGCGTTAAACGAATATAAACGACTTCTGCGAATAAGTACATTGTCCGGTGAATATGAGGATATCAATCTTCAGGTCGTCGCTCACTTATCAACCCAGCACCCGATCAGCAGCACCTCGCCTCGAGCGGTTATCATTCCCTAGATGGGCTTTCCATATATATATATATGTACTCACTTGTCAACTCTTGCGAGCAAGCCGATCTGGTGATGCTACGGAGTTGACGAGTGAGTGCATGTGTATGGAAAGTCCATATAAGAAATGACAACCGCTCGAGGCGAGGCCGTGCTGGTCGGGTGCTGGGTTGATAAGTGAGCGACGATCACGAAACAGTCACCACCGTGTAGAATACGAATTTCGTAGACAAAACTTTTTGGATGCTAAGAACTGCCACAATCACTGTCTGTCCCATGGGTCGTAGGTGATCGACCGTCAAGAACATTGAGGCGCGGCACACTTTTTTGGCGAACAAGTGAGTCTAGCGATAGTGACGATAATAGTTCACTAAGATATGGACCCGACGACTGTCACACGTTACGAACCGAAGCCCCACATCCAAATACGGGAGGGCTCCGTTTGTCTCCAATAAATAACAATACCTGGAGCCCAAATTCAGCTATTAAGATAGGGTAAATCGTCAGCAACTGGAAATTTAACTTTCCCAAAACGGACAAGGACCCAGACCAATTTCTACTTATTCTAAAAGACCTATTAAGCACCAGTGGGATAAACAAAAACTTATTCGATTCGTTTTTATCAAATATTTTTTAGGGCGCTTACCGACCATCGTATTTGATTAATAAACGAAATTGGCGATCGTGCAGAGATTTTTCAAAGACATTCCGTTATCAATGAGGCGAGAAAAAAGCCGACGGCGACCTTTTCATCGAATTAAGGGACCGAAAGGTCGAATTAAGGGACCGAAAGGTCGATATGGGAGAAAGTCTGGCCGAATTTACTTTTCGAGCTCGCTTCATCTGCAACCGAAAGATGTATCCCCCTTCATTGAAAGAACAGTTAAAACAGAGTTTTATTAAATTCAATCCTCGAATAATCTTCGAAATCTTAAATCTGCCATTAAATGATTACGATGAATTCCTACATCACATCAACGAAAGTAGTAATCTTTATTGTCGCTCGGTAGAAAGTCGAAAGACCCTCGTATCAAAAGGAGTAAAATCGGCTTGAAGTATATACAACATGAATCCCTAACGCAGTACTTCTTAACCTTTCAGTGGTGAGAGACCGTTTGACTAAATTTTTGTCTTGCGATGGGCCACCTACTGTTTGGCGGTAATATACATTATTATAAGGTTGTTTTGTACATAAGACACGTAGAAAAATAATTCGAAACCAAGAATATTATATTATTTGCAAAAATGTTACATTAATTATAATATTTTAGTGCGATTTTTGTCACTGCATACTGTTTACCAATTGCTGAATCCTTAGTTCAGTGCTACTCAAAGTCAAACGCATGTCGGCGTGGTATCCAAATGATTTCAATATTCATTTTCAATTATCAAAAGCGCCGAGAATCTCTGCTTGCATAAGTATATGGTTGAAAATAAAGTATGGTAACGTAAAGCAATTTCTCAAATTTTAGGGAAAGAAATTTCTTTATGGCTCCAAAAATCTTCAAGTTTAATTTCTGTCTCAAATGTATCCTTGCAGTTACTATCGTGTTGCATTTTAATTAACTTTTATTGAATATCATCAGGAATTTCAGAAATGGTGACAATTAAAGGATTGTGGAACAGTTTCCGAAAACCTTTGTTCTCTCAGTCAGGTAAATAGCGATTGAATTAATTTTTCAATTTTAGCAAATGCAGTGTAATGTTCTTTTGCATTTCTCCTTTAATATCCTTTAATTAAAGGATTTAATATCCTTTAATTAAAGGATTTAATATCCTTTAATTAAAGGATTTAATATCCTTTAATAATTGGATTCGGCGTATCAAACGCAGAAAAGTTCTCTCTTTCGAATTTCCTGATCCATAGGTCGATTTTTCTTTTATCTTTAAATGCAAATATATCGCTCGTGCCTTCCAACTTTATATTTCCTGACTCTTGCAGCTGAAGGTTCAATTTATTTAGTTGTGCGAAAAAATCCACTAGATAAGCAAAATATATTTGAAATTTGAACTGACAAAACTGATCCAGCAACTCTTTGTTTTCCTTATTAGTTAAGAATAATTTTACTTCCTCTTTCAGTTCATATAACCTCGACAGCACGTTTCTTTTGAAAAGCTAACGCACTTCGGCGTGGAAAAGCAGCGTTGCGTGGTCAGCGTTGATATCGGAGCATAATTTTTCGAAGAGACGAGTATTAAGTGCACTCCTATTAATACAGTTGATAAATTTTATCATTATTTTCATCGTAATAGCAAAGCATTCCGGGAGCGTTTCGGCAGCCAATGCTTGACGATGAATAACGCAGTGCGTCAATATTGCAGATGAATTCTTTTCTTAAATCAAAGCTTCAAGACCAGAGCGGGAAACGGGCCTAGCCGTCCGTACCAAACCCAGGAACCTTTTGCCTTTATTACATCCATAATGTCTGCACCTTGTGACGTCGATTCTCGTTCTTGAGAAAATAATAATTCATCTTTAAACGTTTTATCGACATTCAAAAATCGAAAAAAACACAAGTAGGGGAGGACGGGGTTCAAAGTGCTGGAGGTGAGTTGTTCCGAAGAGAATATCACTCAAAGGCATGGCGTTTGCGACACGCTTCAACCTTATCGCTATCACTTTTTTTCTCAGTGATATTCCTGTCGCAACAACTTACCCCCGACACTTTGAACCCCGTTTTCTCTGTTAAGCAGTAATACTCGTATCAAATATCCATGTCTCATTTATTTTACAAAGGAACATGATATTTCTGTTTTTGACAAATAATCAACAAAATCCTAAGAAGTAATTTAAAAAAAAACAAAGAACTCTTTCTTGAACTTTTAATCTTATTTTTCAAAGTTTAGGAAAGAAAGCGGTTCAAAAAACTTAATAGAACTTAAAGAAACGGTGAAGTTAAACGTAAATCAACGGATGGTAAGAATTTGCAAAACTGAGTCCTTCAAGAGGGTGATTCTGGAAGTGATAATACAAATAATAGCCTGGCATGGTATTGTATAATTTTCTGCGCTTTCTATTCCAATTCACAACCAAGAAAATAATGGAATGAATGCGTCTTGTGCAAGAATTAGGCACATTTAAGATGCTTGGATTTGGACGATGTTCATACGTTTTTTCTACGTTTTTAATATGTTTTATTACGTTTTCATTACGTTTGTTAGAATTGCAATTCTGACGACGAAGCTTTTAAATAGTAATAATTATTACAAAAGTTCATTCTATGAGACGGAATAAAGACTTGTATTACTATTGGAAATGATAGTTAGTTGATTGATCTCAATGTTATAATTAATACAAAATATTGAAGTCTATGAAAGTTAACTAATGTTTTAAAATATGTTATGAGTATGAAGACTGTTAATTAAGTTAAATTCCATAATAAATAAGAATGAAAGTGTTTTAAAGATTTTTTCTTGAATGAATTTCCTAGAAGAGCATTTCACTGATTTTTGAGAAAAAAAATTTTCACCCTTAACATTAATTTGAAAAAGTACATAATAATTACTTGTTATGGTTTTTCAGTAAATCTACCACAACTTGACAAATATTAATAGAAAGACCAGTTACCAGGTTTTTTTTCAGCTTAATGTGCCCCCAATAGCCCTGAACATTTTCAAATTGATCCATTAAACCTGTCTGCGAAATCGAATATCGCGCCCGAGAACCCCGGAAGGGGAGGGCGCTAGTGTTCCGCGACCGACGCGCTCGACAGTCGCGCACCTCGACGACGCACTCTCAACAACCAGATGGCCACGAGATCTCGATCAATACGCATCATTTCAGTCCTTTTTGTATCTTTGTAAAATGAAACATATCATTATTTATTGGTATCGAAATCCCTTTCAATGCAAAATTGGTCCTTCGAGCCGGATTGAAGTTCAGTAAAGTCCACGGTTGTGATACAGTCCACGAAGACACAGTGAAAAAGATCGAGAGGCAAGCGTCGTTACGAAACAAACATGGCGGACGTCACGAGTCTTCGCAGACAACGCGGGATCGTGAAAGCGAAAATGACGCGACTCAAGACAAAGGTTGAGCAAATACCAGAAGCCGATATTAGTCGAGAAGCAGCCGACGTATATCTATCGAGTTTAGACGAAATACGAGGTGAATTCGACAAAGTACATATCGCGATCGTTCTCGCAAGCGACCAGGAAGCAGCGGGACCGACAGTCGCGGACAGGTCGGAGGAATCCGAATTCGAAGAAAGGTATTTCGAGCTAAAAATCAAATTGAAACAATGTTTAAATAGACTACCAGCACAGCAACCACACGTTCAAGCATCGTCAGCCAGTGACGAGACGTTGAATCGCGTGCTGCAGCAGCAAAGCGAGTTTTTTAGACAGCTGAGTGTAAAGTCCGAGTCGAGCTCGCAGACAGGCGTATCGCAACCGTCAACGGGCGGCAACAGCGACGCCATAACTCAGTTGGTCGAGCAGCAAACAGCATTGTTGTGGCGTTTCACGGAGGCAGGCGGCGCCGTCAACCAAGAATCCAAGGTTAAACTACCAGTGGTTCAGCTTCCGACATTCGACGGCCGAACCGCAGAATGGAAGCGATTTTCCGAGACGTATACCTCGTTGATACATTCGAACGAGAGTATTCCGAACGTTCAAAAATTCCAGTACCTCGTCACGTCGTTGTCGGGTGTTGCTGCAAAAATAATCGAATCGATTGAATTGACAGGTCAAAATTACGAAATCGCGTGGCAATTACTCAAAAGGCGCTTCGACGATCCCAGAGCAATCAAGAAAAAGCACATTCAGTGTTTATTTGCGATGCCTAGAGTGGAGGAAGAGTCTGCTGCCGCGATTCGAAATCTCATCGACTACACGTTAAAGCATTTGCCAGTGCTGAAGTCCATGGATTCGCCAACAAATTCGTGGGACGAACTCGTAGTCCACATGATCGAAATGAAGCTCGACACGACGACTCTGCGTGCGTGGGAGCAAGCAGGCGATCCGGTCAACGCTAAACTAGACACAATCACAGGGTTTCTAGAAGCAAAGTGCCAGATGCTGGAGCGAATCGAGGCAAGGGCAAAACAGATGGAATTTCCAAAAAAAGGTGAGCCCGACAAACAAAGACCAAAGGCGCGCGGTCAAACCAAAACTCTGGAAGGTGACAAGGGTGTAGCGTTAGCCACAGCGATCGGTGCAGGAAAATGCTATCTTTGTCACGGCGATCATTTCTTGTATCATTGCGACAAATTCTTGGCAATGTCGATTGATGACCGAACCAAGGAGGTTCGTCGATTTAAGCTCTGCATCAATTGTCTTCGCAACGACCATTTTGTAAAAACGTGCAAAATGGGATCTTGCCGAGAATGTTCGGGAAGACACAATACATTGTGTCATCGTCCGACGGCCAACAAGGTGGATCAGACGAAGGACGAAAACGGCGAGGTGAAGACACGAACATCGACCGAAGCAGTAAGCAACAACGTAGTCGTTCATCACACGGCAAAGCCACCCGCAAAGACGCACGTGCTCATGGCAACAGCAGTGGTCAACGGAAGGCATCAAAACGGGTCCATCGTTGCTTTACGTATCCTTCTCGACATCGCTAGCGAAGCGCACTTTATTACGCAATCTGCATGCAATAAGCTGGGCGCGAAGCGCGATCGCGCGTCGGAAGTAGTCACGGGACTAAGCGAAATCGAAAGCATCATAAGCGAAAGTTGTGAGGTCAGTCTCCATTCGAGACACTCAAGTTTTGGCGCGGTTGTTCGTAGTTTGGTCGTACCGAAAATCACGAAGATTTTACCGTCACACGAGATAGATTCCGCCGCGCTTAAAATCCCGTCAAACTTAAAGCTCGCGGATCCGGAATTTTGCAAAAAAGGCGCAATCGACATGCTCATTGGCGCAGAGTTTTTCTTTGATTTGCTCGGCGAGGGGAGAATCAGTCTCGGAGAAAACCGACCTGTTTTGCAAAATACAAAGCTCGGTTGGATAATCGCGGGACCAGTCAAGTGTTCCACGCAAACAACTTTACTTTGTAATCGCGAGAAAATTACGACATTGAGATGTTCGCTGGAACAATGCGAAGCTCTCAATCGAACATTAAAGAAGTTTTGGGAAATCGAAAATTGCCATTTTGACGCGGGACCACTTCTCTCCGGGAAGGCGCGCGAAAGCGAGGAATATTTCGAACGGACTACCACGCGCGACGATACCGGGCGTTTCATATTACGACTGCCGTTTCTCGAAGATCCGGTCGTGCTCGGCGAATCGCGCGAAATAGCGAACAAGCGGTTGATGCAGCTCGAGCGTCGTTTCAAGAGTAACCAAAAATTACAAGTCAGATACGTAGAATTCACGCGAGATTATCTTGTCACCGGGCACATGTCACAGGTGATCGATCAAGCTGAGAATCCCAATCGTCCTCTAGTTTATCTGCTGCATCATGGCGTCATAAAGGAGTCGAGCACGAGTACGAAGCTTCGCGCAGTCTTCGATGCGTCGAGCAAAACGAGCTCGGGGAAATCACTCAACGATATTCTTCGCGTAGGCCCGACGATCCAGGGTAGCTTGTTCGACATCGTCATTCGTTTTAGATTTTATAACATAGCGCTAACTGGGGACATTCGGCAAATGTACAGGCAGGTGCTTGTGCACCCCGACGATCGAGATTACCAAAGAATCCGGTGGCTATTTTCGGCAGACGAGCCAATACAGGATTTTCGATTGAATACCGTAACTTACGGACAGGCTAGCTCGGCGTACTTAGCGATAAGATGTATTCTTAAGTTAACAGAGGAAGCGAAGCACACCTTTCCGACAGCGTCACGAGTTATACTCGATCAGACATACGTAGATGATATACTTGCTGGCGCGGACGACGGCGAGGGCATTGTAACGCTGCGCGAGCAGATCACGAAGGTGCTAAGCTCCGGCGGCTTTCATGCGCACAAATGGTGCTCCAATTGTCCAGAGGCCTTGGAACAAGTGCCGTTGCATCTCAAAGAGGACACATCTAAGCTCAGCATCGACGCGAACGATGCCATCAAAACGCTCGGTCTGGAATGGAGACCGATCGACGACCAGTTTCAATTCTGCGCTCAAGAAACAAAGGCTGCAACAACCAAGCGCGAAGTATTGTCGGCCATAAGCAAGTTTTTCGACCCGCTGGGGTTGACTGGCCCGATAATCACCACGGCCAAGTTAATAATGCAAGAAACATGGCGAAAGAAGCTGGGACGAACCCCTATCGTCGGCACTCGTCGAGAAGTGGGACAATTTCCGACACGATTTGAACGACGTGGAAACTCTCTCTATACCGAGGCGCGTGATTCCATACCAGCGCGCAACAAAAATTTATTTGCAAGGATTTTGCGACACTTCCGAAGTTGCCTATGGGGCGTGCATATACGTTCAGACGAAAGACGACTGTGGCAATATTACATCGAGGCTGCTCTGTTCCAAGTCGCGAGTAGCGCCAATCAAACCGATGACGAACCCTCGTTTGGAGCTGTGTAGCGCAGTGCTACTCTCTCAGCTCATCACCAACGTTCGACGAGAACTCCGAGTCCAAATCGACGGCGTCCGAGCATGGTCGGACTCGCAGGTCGCACTATGTTGGATTCGTGGCGATGTTTCAAGATGGAAACCATTCGTGGCAAATCGGGTGAACGAGATCGTAGAAATGTTGCCTGCCGAGCACTGAGATCATGTGAGCGGCACGGAAAATCCAGCAGACTTAATATCTCGCGGCACAACCTTGTTTCAACTCAAGGAATCAGAGTTGTGGTGGTCGGGCCCACGGTGGCTATTAGAACGGGACGCATCGGACTCGAACAACCCTCAAGAAATCGAGCTATCCAATGAAATTTCCGAAAGAATCCAATCGGAAGAGCGCGAGACACTTCAAGTATACGTCCACACACGAGAAGACAATTCTCTACTGAAAGAAATCATCACAAGATTTTCCACGCTGACAAGCATCGAGCGCGTTCTTGCGTACTGTCGACGATTCATGAACAACCTCAGGAAAGTTCCCGCAGAGCGCAACTTATCACGATTATCAGTTGTCGAAGTACGCGAGGCACACCTTCAGCTTGCAAGGCACGTACAAGCGATCGAATTTCGCGAAAAAATCTCCGATATGAAAGGGGGTCGCAGTTTGAAATCATCTAGCAAGATTCTGCAGCTAAATCCTTTCCTCGACGATCACGGAGTGCTCAGGGTGGGCGGCCGTTTAAAATACTCCTCTTGGACCTTTCAGCGCAGGCATCCAATTATCCTGCCGTCGGGAACACGATTTTCAAAATTATTGTTCGAGAGAGAGCATCGACAATTGTTACACGCCGGCCCGCAGCATTTGCTGTCTTCGATAAAGGAGACATACTGGCCTCTTCGGGGGCGTGACTTGGCGAATCAGACCTGTCGCGAGTGCATGTGCTGCGCCAAAAACAATCCACGAAAATAAACGCAATTAATGGGGTCTCTACCGCGTGATCTAGTCCTTCCAAGTCGTCCGTTCACGGTTACCGGCGTTGACTTTGCCGGCCCTATCGTCACTCTCGTTAACAAGGAACGAGGGCGAAAAGCCAACAAATCTTACATAGCGCTATTCGTGTGTTTCGCGACGAAAGCCGAGCATTTGGAGGCTACGAGCGAACTCACGTCAGCTGCGTTTCTCGCATCGCTTCGCCGATTCATTGGTCGGCGCGGACGTCCTCAACGATTGTACAGCGACAACGCGATGAACTTCACCGGCGCGAAGAATGAGCTGTAAGAAATTCTAAATTTCACGGAGTCAAATATTAAGAACAATCTCGGAAGCATCCTAGTCAACGAAGGTATCGAGTGGAACTTCATCCCAGCCCGCTCGCCTCATATGGGCGGACTATGGGAGGCGGGGGTGAAATCCTGCAAGTATCATTTGAAGCGGGTGATGGGAAACTCGTTGTTTACGTTCGAAGAACTGTCTACGGCGCTGACTCAGATTGAGGCATGCCTCAATTCCAGACCCATCACGGCCTTATCCAACGATCCGTCGGACTTGCAGCCTCTTCCACCCGCACATTTTCTTGTGGGAGGACCGCTGACCAGTCTCGCGGACGTCGACGTGACAGACGTTCAATTAAATCGTTTGAATCGTTGGCAATTGACTCAACGAGTTATCCAGGACTTTTGGAAACGGTGAGCCGTATACCTCACCAGTTTGCAAGGCAGAACAAAATGGAGAACAGAGCAAGGAAATCTCAAGATAGGCGATTTGGTGCTGCTTCGCGACGAAAATCTTCCGCCGCTGCGATGGAAGCTGGGACGCGTATTGCAACTTCATACGGGCAACGACGGCCTCGTACGAGTCGTTACGGTCCGAACGGACAGCGGGAACTTCAAGCGAGCAGTAGCAAAATTGTGCAAGCTACCCTTTTCCACAGAACATGACGAAGAATTTAGCGCCGCTAATTTGGTGGGCGATATGTCTGCGAAATCGAATATCTCGCCCGAGAACCCCGGAAGGGGAGGGCGCTAGTGTTCCGCGACCGACGCGCTCGACAGTCGCGCACCTCGACGACGCACTCTCAACAACCAGATGGCCACGAGATCTCGATCAATACGCATCATTTCAGTCCTTTTTGTATCTTTGTAAAATAAAACATATAATTATTTATTGGTATCAAAATCCCTTTCAATACAGGACCGTTTTTCCGGACCGATTGATCAAAGGTTTACAAAACAATTAAAGTAACAAGTATTGTTCATATACATCGGGGAATGATCATCGAAAAGAAGGGGCCATTTTTTTCGACTCTTTCACAACTTTGCTCTAGGTACTTGCTAAATTTGAGAATAAAAAATTCGAAAAAATAAATAAAAAAAAACTTCGACTTTTTTTGTAAAAAATTAGTAAAACATTTCAGAAAACAATTAACCTGACTCATTTTCAGCGCCATCGGCCTTTGTGTACCATACTTTCACTCATCTTTAATTGTATTATTTAAAAGTCGATACCCCTAAGTTGTATTCACTACTCGATCTGAGAACGTTTATGCGATTTTTTTGGCGCATGTTATTAGGGTTACAAAAAACCCGTTTTTTTTCACAACTGATCTTTTAGTTGGAAGAACAAAACTGATGAACAGTTTTTTTTATTAAACTAATCTTTTTTTGGAAGGAAAAAATCTAATCAACAGTTTTTGTAAACTTTAACTTTTGTTAATTTTTTATCATGCCAAGTTTTGAAAACAACTGTTTTATGTAACTACAGTAACCTTCGCAAGTAGATATACAATACCGGTTCTGGCTCAAATGTGGGCGAGGGGGGTGTCGCGAAGCTTCTCGAATGTTCTAGATGGTTCTCGATGACCTTGGAATATATATATATATATATATATATATATATATATATATAATGAACTACGCAGTTGATTTAGTGATAATGATAATAATTCATCGATGCGATGTTGACCCCTTCCAAGGTCATCGCGAAGCTTCTCGAATGTTCTAGCAGGTTCTCGATGACCTTGGGAGGGGGGTGTCGGGTTACAGAATATGTCATCGTTCAAGGTTGTGAGGGGGAATTCTCAGGGCCAGATTTCCGGGAATTGTTTATCCATTGGATATATATATATATATATATATATATATATATATATATATATATATATATATATATATTGTGACGTTGCGTCACAAGGAAGATAGAGAAAGAGCCCGCGTGACCACGCTCGGGCTTAATCTCCGCCACGCACTTTTGTTCGAAAAATTTACATGTTAATTTTAAGGTATTTTTAAGTTTTCTTCTTGTATAGAAGCCGCGACACTATCCCCCCCCCCCCCGTCCTCCCCGCACCCTCTTATCACGATTGCAACGCGACCACGCGGACTGTCGACTGGGGCCACGTCGGCCCGGCCGTCGACTCCGAGAGCCATCAACGCCATCTCCCAACGACGCGGACGGTGGACTGGCCGTCCGAGAGCATCCTGCCGCCATCTCCCGAGTCTCCGGCCTACCGCGCGTCAGGAGAGACTTCAGCTCTCGCGCGG
This sequence comes from Ophion ellenae, assembly GCA_963210295.1. Lineage (NCBI taxonomy): Eukaryota > Metazoa > Arthropoda > Insecta > Hymenoptera > Ichneumonidae > Ophion > Ophion ellenae. The sequence goes on from OY723386.1 coordinate 21,547,812, forward strand.
TTTGGCTGGCGAGCGCCGTACCGACAAGGGCGCTCGGCGACTCGGGGGGGACAAGAGTCACGGAGGATATCGACCGAAAGGGCGAGCCACACGGATCGAGATCCAAATTCGATCGGAGGTCCGTCATCTGGCACGGGATTGGGCGAGACGAGGAAGCCGGCCGGCGTGGTCGAGCATTGAGTCTCCGAGCGTGGTCAGCGAAGGACGAGATGGATCGCCAGTCCCGGCGTAAGAAAGAGAGAGAGAGAGTAATGGAGAATCCAGAGAACGGATCTCTATTCGGTTGATCGAAGGATCATCTCTTCGGCACCTGTAAGTCTTTTCTCTTTTCTTACTGTGCGAGAGCGGCTAGCGAAAAGCCAGTCGAGTCTGTTCGGAAAAATGTGTCGCTCGGGCGACTTTAGAATCGTTCCCTTCCGCCCCTCCCCGTGTGAATCCCCAAATCGACGTCCCTCTTCCGTGCGCGTCGCCGCGAAAAGTCATTGTAAATTTTGTAATATTTCCGAAAAGTTAATGCGAGTACAATAGAATAATTTGTCCCAGTCGGGAAAAATTAAGGATCAGTATGATTTGTAAAAAGGTGCCGTGGTGGATCCCCGTTATCCCTTGAGGGAATTTCTCCCGCGCGCGCGTAGCCGCGGCCCGGCGGCGCGTAGCCACGGCCGTCGGCCGAACCGAATAACACCTTTCGTGAGAGGACATTGCGAAAGGTTGGATCGAGCAATTCGCATTTTGCTCTCCTTTTTTTTGGTACGCGGCATTCATTGGGTAATGTAAATTAAAGTTTAAAATAATCGTGGTCCAAATAAGAGGCCATTGCGTTCGTAGAACCCCGTCTGTCCCCGATACCCCGAGATGTCCCGTAACGTTTAGATCGAGTCTCATGCGAGCTAGCGTTTGTTTTGGTTTTTTTTTGGTTGTTGATACCTTGCGTACGCGGTCGGCCGCGTTGCCCGAGAACGGCTGGCGCCCAAGATTACAGTGAATTTGTAACAGTAGGAAATATCAAACGGGTCGAGAAATCGAGTAGGGACTTCGCGCGTCCAGTAACCCGTTAATTCGAGTCAAAATTATAGGAGTATTATTTAGTGAATTTATTATATAGAGCCTTGCGTGAACTTAACTTTTGTTTTGTAATTAATCAATTAACTTCGTTTTTTTGTATCGAGCTTTCATTTCTTTATTGATGTAAAATAAATACTATTTGAATTTTTCCAGTTGTCGACCCATCAAGTTCTCCTCCCCCCTCCCTCCGCCTACGTTAACGCGCGATACCCGTCATAATATATATATATATATATATATATATATATATATATAAACTCAAATATATATATAATAAACTACACAGTTGATTTAGTGATGACAATTCATCGTTGCGATGGCTCAGTAGGGGGCATTTTCATGGACAGATTTCCGGGAATTGTTTATCCTTCGTTAAATATACAATAATAATAATGAACTCCGCAGTTGATTTAGTTATTATATAAAAATAATAATAATAATAAACTGTTGACTTAATTGCGGGGTAATATGAGCGTGTTCTCGAACGTTCTAGAATATTCGGTTATAGTCTACTGTAGTGGATAATAAATGATGACCTTCAATCATAACTCCATCGTCAAGGAGAGATGTTCTAGAATGTTCGAATATTCTAGAGAGTGGGGGGTTAGGCATATAAAGGGCGGACTTCTGCGATGCTCCATCAGTTGTCTTGGAGTAATCGCTGAATGCAAGATTATAAAGCGGAAAAATTGAAAGCGAGAATTGAATTATTTCTGGAAGACATTAGCGAAAAATTCATTCAATTGAAAAGTGACATCAATAGTCTATTCAAAACGCCCTCTCATCTGAATATCCGACAACAGCAACACCAACAACAACAACAATAAGAGCATCGACTCGTTGGAGTCATCATGAACGAGCTAACTCCGGACGAGATGCGGCAGTTGTGCTGCCTTCCACCATACATATGCGATTACGACGATGCTGTGGTTAAGCATTTTGGAGATGTTGCGCCAGAGGCTGTCTACGACTTGATCAACGATATACTGGATTTTCACGAGAACTTGAAAAAAGTACGACAAGAGGGCAATCAAGACATTTGTGCACAGTGTACATTTTTGCATGAATCAATTAACATTATTGATAAACATGTGCAGAGTCTACATCATGACGTCGATGAACTGAACACAAAATTGTTCCAAGTGAAACGTAAAATAGAGAGCAATACGCTTTCAGAGGACGAAGCGGTTAATGATGTAATCAAGAGACGCGGCAACATCTTGACGCGAAGTGATAAAAAGTTTGACGCCACTGATCGATGCCACCGATCTCGACGCCACTGACCGACTGACAAACACGCCGCGGCTCTTTATACAGTAAGATGGGCTTTAGCAGACGACGTTTTAACTTTGTTCTGATATTACGCGAAAACGCGACAACAAATCGAAAGTCTAATGACAGTTTACCAATATAATGTGATTTTTTCCTATCGATTTCGTTCGGGCTATTTTTCGATTTGTCCACTCAATCTCGGGATCTCATAATTTACTGCCGAATTTTCGGGTAACTTTTTACCCCAAAAATTCTTCCACACTCGTCCATTGTCTTTCATTGAATAAAATAAAGTCGTTGGTTCATGTCGTAAACATAACACATACGCCGTTTTGTGAAATGATTAACACTCTAGCGCAACAGGCACAGCAACGCCACCGCTTTCTCGAACGGTACGACTCGAACTGCACCCTGCTTCTATATATATATATATATATATATATATATATATATATATATATATATATATATATATATATATGCATATTCTCATAGTCGCTTTGACAGCTCGAATAACCCAACACGGTTAGTCGAGCGTGGATGTGAAAAAAGAAAACAAACGGCTCTTATTAGAGCCAAAAATTTATTCAACAAAGGTTCACGTCATTTCAAATTTAGGTGTAGAATATTTATTTTGATCCTAACACGCGTATATTAGCCGTGGCGCTCGCGCGAAAACCGTCGGAGAAACAGCGAGGACGATACGCAAATAGATACAGAGTAAGTTAAAAATTCAATAATGTGCTCATTTCTTTCACTTGCTTATATAAAATGAAAAAATTCGCTGACAGACGTACATGTGTAGCTTTTGTGTGCCCTGAGAGCATATCCTACCTTCTATACGTCATTATCAATTTGTGTGTTCATAACCTCGTTCCATTACATTTTATGAACATATCTTCAAAATTTTCTGAACAGAATCTAATCATAGACGGTGAAGATTTTTTTTTTGTAGAAAATGCATTCGGCTCTGTAGAATTTATTGACGCAGAGCTTGACAATTATTTTGCCTAAAATATTATTCATCACTGAAAAATTTATCATGAGAAATAAAAGCTTTGTGCAACACGATATATAATCCTAGATCCCCTACAGCGTCTAATAGAACGCCATTACACGACCATCCCAAGTTCTTGCGAATTTTGTTCACACGAACCCGTGATCAAACATACAGGTATCGAATAGGCAGCCTAATTAACATTCGTGCGATGCAATCGACACCTGTATATTTGATCACGGGTTCATACGAATAAAATTGGTGCGAACCTGTGATTGTCGCGTAATCATGGTCTATTAGGACAACACCTAATGTTTGGCTGGACCCCACAGACTCAAGCCTGACAGCGCCTTCATATGCCTGGCCATTCTTTTCTTACTGTGGTGACCACCATATTTGATTGTTGCGGCTGCACAATCTACGTCTACATCGAACGATGATAGTCCGCCGTCTCTAAGAAATCTTCGAGTGCTACACCTGCATCGAGGACTTTCCTCGGTTATGTCTTTCAACGCCTCGAAGTTTATCGTCCCAAGTGCGCTCAATGCGTCGAATACTATGGAAAGCCAAACTTCAGATACTCCATGTCGCTCGATGCCTCGGATTGAGCAACATTTGGGCATATATGCCCAAATGTTGTACTCCGTACCCTTTTCCGGTACGGAGAGTGACAACGAGACCTTTTGACATTTTTCCAGCTGGACATAACATAAAAATGATTAAAACATGAAGAATAAATTTTAGCATTTTTCATAAAATGAAAAGGCCTTAGGACTATTGTGCCATCTGGCCAAGAAAGGCCAGATTGTGAATGATTGTGCGCTTTTTAACGTTAACATGAAAGTGTGATTGAATCTGCATATTTTATGTGTTACGCGATTATCAACTATAATGCAAATTGAAAATAAGATGATTGTCAACAAAACCTTTGTTTTGTCAGACCGGCTTTAGTTTTACTTTACTGTAAAACAACCTAAGATTTCTTGAATAAAAATCCTGAAACTGAGTATAAATGTGTGATAATAATTTCTTTTATTTCCATTGTGCCAAATTAAATACGGTTAATGAAACTGAATTGATTACATTTAACAAACATTTAAAACGTAGAGACCCTCAAACTTTTATTTATAGTCACATATAGGTGACTTGGTAAAAAAAAATATTTAACACTTTTTAGTACATTAAATAAAAGCTTGTATAAAAGAAAAGTTTTTTTTACAGACAAATTTTCCGTATCAATCTGACTGTGTTAAATGAAAAAAAAGAAAAACCGCGTTTCGAAAATATATGGTTCTGCACTTTAAGGTATTTCTTTCACGAACCCGAATATTTAACAAATAACTGATTTTCGTCTATTATTTTTACACGGTGTTCACATTCCTTTATTCAACCGAATTAATTTTGAACGATAAATGTCAATTGTCTAAGAGAAAAAAAAAGATGAGTTCTCTTTGAAAATGGGCTTCATTGAAAGTATGGGGCGGCCACGGTGACCAATGGCATTGAGACATGTGCGCCATTTAGCCTTCATGCGACGTTGGCACGCTCCACCGCTCCGTTTCGTCGCCGGGAGAAAAACTGACGTCTTCATTTACATAAAAGTCAATATTTAATAAATGCCGTAGACGGATCATTTAATTTTTGGGTGACAATTTTGATAATGTACTGAATGATTTGACATTTTTTCATAACATCCTTAACATTTTTCACACTATTCCGTGTGTAAAACTGCCGATCGGCATGAGTCTAGGGATCTTCTTATGTAAAAACTGTTTGTTCAATTCAAATTAAAAATTAAATTATTAAATTAAAAATTCAATTCAAAATCATTAAAATGAAATATTAAAATTTGAAGGGTGCATTCAGTATATGATAACGAATCCACTATATAAATTTGAACAAATCGTAACATTTGATCACTTGCCTCCTTGATTTGATCACTTGCACTTGCCATCAGCAGCCTCCAGCAGGGTAAATGTGACGCGTTATCCGAGTGCATCCGGTTTTTGTTTAGAATGAACAAATCGATTCGCATTCCACTCGCTGAACACGAAAATACAATAACGCAATGAAGTTGGATTTTCGTAAAATTGTTTTTATTTATCTCTAGTCTTTTTTAATTAAGATTTTTCTCTTGCTGCAACAAACAAAGCGCAATTCATGAAACATGGAGACGGTATATCAAAAAGTAAAACATTAAGAGGTACAGAGTTGGGCGTAATTCTATTTATAAATACGAATACGAATTTATTCACATCGTGATTTTCATGTGAATATAAATACAAATGTATTCATACTTCACTCTTTGTATTCACATGCATGCATACAAGAAGAATTGTATTCACAAATATTGTGAACATACGAATAAATTCACAGAAAAAATTGTGAATATTCACAAAAAAGTGAATATTTACAAAAAATCCTGTGAATTAAAGAAAATTCACTTCAAAATCTGTGAATGCAAATGTATTCACAAAAAATTGTAAATACAAAAAAATGCACAAAATAAGTTGTGAATTTTTTCATATTTAAGACAAATTAAAATCAAATTCACAATGATTAGATTAAAATTCACACCATTAGTGAGTTCGTATGCATTTTAAGAGAAAACATTGCCTCGAGGCAAGTAATTTTTGCACAAAACTTTTTGTGCGAAAATTCCTTTGCCTCAACACAATGTTTTCTCTCAAAATAGATAAGAACTCACTTGTGGTGTAAATTTTAATATAATTGTCGTGAATTCGATTTTAATTTTCTTGAACTTGAGAAAATTCACAACTCATTTTGTGATTTTTTTCATATTTATGATGTAATATTTGAAACCCACAACTTTTTTTGCAAAAATTTATTTGCCTCGCCGCAATGTTTTCTCTCAAAATACGTAAGAACTCACGTTTGGTGTAAATTTTAATCTAATCATTGTGAATTTGATTTTAATGTGTCTTAAATACGAAAAAATTCTCAACTTATTTTGTGAATTTTTTTGCATTTACAATTTTTTGTGAATACATTTGCATTCACAGATTTTGATGTGATTTTTTTTTTGATTCACAGGATTTCTTGTAAATATTCACATTTTTTGTGAATATTCACAATTTTTTTCTGTGAATTTATTTGTATATTCAGAATATTTGTTAATACAATTGTATTTGTATGCATGCATGTGAATACAAATAAGCGAAGTATGAATAAATATTTCACTAATAGGTCACCCTGCAAATACGTCGATTTAATAGTGGAAGGGAGTAAAGACTTAAAAAAATGTATTTATACCATTTGGTAATACACAAGGTTTCAGAAATGACGTGTCCTATTTTTTAACTATCTGTTTAAATCTTACCCGTTTAGAATCTTTGAAAAAGTTTGAAAAAAAAGAATGCCAAGTAATGAAAACATATTGTAATTCACTCCTCTTCGAACTGGCGCAGAACAAAAAAAATATTTCTCCCCTTTCAAAAAGATATGAAATCTCCTTTAAAAACTTTTAAAAAGTAAAAAAAGAACGCCAAGTAACAAAGTGCCCCCGAGAACAATATTGCTTGTTTGACCATATACAAAATTCTGATTTATTTTGAAATATTTTTTAATTTTATTTAACGAATCCTTTTATTGTATTTTTTCAATTGAAATGTACAAAAAAAGAGAAATAACTTTTTATAAAATAGCCAAGCAAGTTTACTAAAAATGTAAACAAAATTGTTAATCCTTAGAACCTTAGAATTTTCCTAAATATTTCATTTTTATTTTAAAAATCACATTACTATTATAACAAGAAATTGGTATTACCATTATATAAAAATACAACGTATTTACCACATAAGTACACTGGAAATGCTGTGCAACGACTTGGCGTGCATGGTTAAGAAAAAAAGCTCGGCGAAGGATTTCGTCTTTCCAACTACTTAACTCTCAGGTTGGAAAAACATAGACTGCTGCAATTTATTATGCAACTGGAAAGCAAATTTTGTGATCCCGCAAAGTATGGATCAAATCAGTGATGTTCCCCTAGACGACACGATACGTTAAACCTTTTTTTATGCATAATTTAATACGATATATAAAAGTATATACTTTCTCCTCTATCAGACAACTTTATACATTACATGAAATATATTTCGTATATGCTTTTGTGTATTGATCCGTCTTTTTGTGTATTGTATCCGTCTCTAAGCCACAGCATCGGCAAGTTGAAAGGTCGAATTACGGTGCCGTCGTCTTGCTGGTGAAAAACGAAATATCTGAGTATCTCTCCTGATACTCATTGCGCTATATTCGATGGTTTTTCCGTGTACAGTCGAATATTTGTCAATAGTGGATATAACGTAGCTCTGACACGGTCACGTGAATTGTGTGGACCGATATATACACCGATAACACTGTTATCTTGTCCGAATCACACTAGCGCAAGGTGCAGGAAATCGCATTGCTAATAACACTGGCAGTTGATGCGTTGTTACAGGTTATATATATATATATATATATATATTGTGTATCTTCCCGAGCTTTTTCTCTTAACCATGCACGCCAAGTCGTTGCAAAGCATTTCCAGTGTACTTATGTGGTAAATACGTTGTATTTTTATATAATGGTAATACCAATTTCTTGTTATAATAGTAATGTGATTTTTAAAATAAAAATGAAATATTTAGGAAAATATTAGTTCTAAGGTTTAACAATTTTGTTTACGTTTTTAGTAAACTTGCTTGGCTATTTTATAAAAAGTTATTTCACTTTTTTTGTACATTTCAATTGAAAAAATATAATAAAACGATTCGTTAAATAAAACTAAAAAATAGTTCAAAATAAATGAGAATTTTGTATATGGTCAAACAAGCAATATTGTTCTCGGGGGCATTTTGTTACTTGGCGTTCTTTTTTTACTTTTTAAAAGTTTTTAAAGGGTTAGATTATACTCGAAATGTGCATAACATCGTGGAGAATGTGAAAGAGTTTATGGAGATAATACGCGATGTAAAGAAATAAATAAGAGAAATAAATATTGATTTCACCAGAATTTTTTTAATCGCATAAAAATCTTACACCTACAAAAACCTTTCATTTTTTACATCAATCTCTTAACATTACCACTGATCGGATTATATTCAACGATCCGATCATGTAAAATCACGCAGTATGCGGATGTTTGGGGTGGAAAAGGATTTTCCGATTCAAATTCCAAACGTATATCCACTGGTCCTGACTTGAGGAACTCGTTTTATTTTGAACAATCGATAACAATGAGGGTAGCGTATCTTATAAAATCCGCTTTGCTCAACAATGGTTCGGCCTATTTGCCATAATAAGACGCTTGAAAATTTGCATACATATCGTACAGCAGAGCATATTGATTGTGATTAATGTCGAGATTCAAATTACCATAAGGATAACATTGAGAGTTCAAAAACAGCTTAACATCGCGAATATTACAATGATCAAAATGACTCGCATTTTTATTTGCATTATTCTTTCTCGCGGTCTGAAATCCTAGAATGACAAAGCGAGGTTTTTTAAGTTGCGTCGCACAGTAGGAGAAAAGCCCAAAAACCTGGCCAAAACCTCAAATGACCTTTGACGGGAATGAAAATTGGCTTACAGGGGTTTTCAAGGTCGCTGATTACGAATCTGAAAGCCAAATTATCGTAAACAAAATGGCCGATCCAATATGGCTGACATGAATGTTAAAAAGTTGCCAGATGTCGACAAAAATTGGTATTTACGGGTTTTCAAGGTCGCTGATTACGAATCCGCAAGCCAAATTATCGTAAAAAAAATGGCCGATCCAATATGGCCGACATGAACGTTAAAAAGTTACCAGATGTTGACAAAAATTGGTATATACGGGTTTTCAAGGTCGCTGATTACCAATCCGATATCTATTGTTTATAACTTGCAACAAAGAGCTTACAGCAAATTGTTATAAACAAAATGGCCGAGTATCCTGCTAAATAGATAAATTAATATATTTAAAAAAATCATCATAATAAAATAAACGTGAACAGTGTATTCTACGCAATTATTATTTTTATTTCCAAAATACATACGGAACGTTTCAAAAATAGAAAATTTTATTCTTAATCAAAATCGTAATCGGAGTCGGAGTCGGAGTCAGAATCATTATCCGAGTTTGTATCTATTACAACTCCCGGCACGGCTTCAATCTCGGCGCAAAATTCGTCTGCTGCAGCAGTCACTTTAGGAGCGATCTACATCGCTACAGCTTCCGGCGACAAACTCTTCAGCTTCTTCTGTGGTAGTCTTCTGACACTTGAAATGTACGGATCAGAAGTAACTAAGAGCCGATGAAAAACATCTTCCATAGTTTTAACCCTGGAACTTTTTCGCGCAAAATCTTCTCGATATCGTTTGATGTCTTTGTTTCGAGCTTCCTGAGCATCTTCGGATAATTGGCCGATTGGTAATAGAGCATGAGTTATTATCACTGGACCATGAATTAATAGTTTGTGCACCGAAGTAGGCATGGAGTACCAAGGGTATAATGCAACGGTCTTTCTTGCCGTTTCAATAGCATACTGTTCAAATATTTCACAGTTTATCTCGTGGCCACACGATATAACTTGTAGGATTACGTACAAGCGTTTAATAACTTCTTCGTTGACCCCCGTTATCGCAGCGGAAACCGTCGAATTTTCAAAGAATCGCCGAGCTGTGTTGCCATCATTGCTGCTGCCGTATCCAGGCTTTGGGCGATCGATATTTAGACCCAATTGCTTCTTGAATCCTTCTTGAATGGCCCTCTTGCGTTCCTGGGTAATTTTTTTTCTTCGGCACTTCGAGCTTGCCATTTTTTAATGCCGAGTTTGTAAGACACGTGTAAGCAATACTCGAAGCACCGTATCCACGCATGCAGCGTCGACAATCCGAACTTCAAATTTGTTTCATTGATTTCCCTTTGCAATACAGTGTCGATGGCATTAAAATCTTTGCTGGTTGCTCCACACAAATAGCACCGTTGAGCAGATTTCGTCAATGATACAGCGTTGCAAACTTTACCATCTATCATGGTGAACAACAACTTGTACATTACGGAGATTTCTTTTCCATCTATTACACTTTCGAATGGACGAAGTGACTTTATTTGTTCTTTAACAATTTGGACTTCATTAAGTGTTGACTCTGTGTCTTCGCGTAGAAACAGTAGTCTAAGCGGTCTACAAAATCGTGGAGACGAGGGTCTGGGGTTCTTCCAAACAACTATTTCTTCCTTCGATTATTGATCATAACACACGAGTTGTAATGGCACGACTGAAGTAAAGAATACATGCGCATCAGATTTGCTGTCATCACTGAACGTCTGCTTATATTCACTTTGCCCAGAACTTCCATCGCAACCCCACTTGCAAATCAAGTCCATTTTACGAACATTATCTGGAGTCAATCTTTGAATGAGTACATTTTGGACGAGTAAAATACGTTCAACTGTATGATCTAATAGTGCCTGTAGTTGGACTTCTGCACTACTCTCTGTAATCCTGATTGCATCACGTGGTGGATAACAACGCTTTTTTGCTTTCATCACTTTTTCGTAAGACGGATATAGCTTACAGTTATTTTCCTTCCCTAATCTTCTCATTCCCTGGTAAGTACTCTTGGAGAATTTATATTCAATCATAGCGGAAAGTGCAGCCTCTTCGGATAAAGTAATTTCATCCGTTGCTGAGTAAGCTTTACGATACTTGGAAGCTCTTAAAGGACTCGTCATTGTTACGTCCTTAATAACTTTTGCGGCGTCGGATTGTCCTGAAGAGCGAAGGCTCATCTGAGTAGCGTATGCTAACTCGACCGAGTTGAACGATGTACGAATATCTTGGGTCTTCCTTTGTTTAGATCTTTCACTGGACATTGTAAACTCAAGGGACGGGCGGCCGCCCGTATTACCCAGGCTTGTTACTACAGTGTCTGTAGGTGCGGCAAAACATACCTGCTTGCTAAGCCATTCACCGTTATTCTTGAAAAATACACAGGATTTTCTGTGAGCTTGTTGCCACCTCGTTCTCATTTGATTGAAGAGTATCGAAAAAGTCTGTTTCGAGTCCTCAGGCACTACAACTGTACGTCCGGTGTCCTTGGAAATTTTTTCTACCATAAATTCGATCAAGGAAGCGAATTTATCGGATAAATGCTCGCTGATTATGAGAAATACTTCTTTCCTTGTCAGCACCAATTCTTTGTAACCGGATCCTGTAATAAAGACATACAATTGTAGAAAATTGGTGTTAAAGGAAAAGATAAAATTTTCAATTAATACAAAAACTTGAACAATGTACATTATTTTACCAAATAAATAACCGCAATAATTGAAATAATTTTAAGAAAATTAGACAGAAAATATTGACATGGATTTGGTTAAAAGAAAGCTTTGCTTACTATATAATATATATATATTCAAATATTTTATTCGAATGTTATAACATTTCATTCATATTTAAGAAATTTTTATGTGGTTGATTTTAATATGTATATATATATATATGCATACGTATATATCATAATTAAATCACAGAAAATTTATATATATATATATATATATATATATATACACATACATATATATTAAAATAATTTATTTCAAGCGTATAACAGCCGTCTTGTCCGTTATGATGCTACTTCACCCATTCTCAGGTAGAGGCGCAGCGGCTGCTCAATAGTGCCGCGTGCACGCTCGGCTACCGCACGATGCGAAAAAAATCATAACGGACAAGACGCACGTTTTCCGCAGGTAACTCTTGTAAATTTCGAAAGCTTATACATTAAACTAAAGGCCGAGACTAGGAGCTTTGCAAAATGTGACAAAATATATAACTTTTCGGACCGTTGAAAATATAAGTTTTCAAAATGATTCAATTTTATTTATGCCGAAGGCTATACTACATTTCAATCATTTATACATAAACTTTCGATTCAACCGATGTAAAAACATGTTCTACATACCTCCAGAAGTCGTATCCATGTTGCAGAATTGAAATTAAACCCGTCACTTTAAAGTTATGGGTTTTTGAAGTCAGCGTTATTTTCGTCTGTTCAGCGCGTGACACGTACACTCTTCACGAACACTCACTGCCAACTGACGCTGCGGCGCAGGTATACACTTAAAGGGCTTTCCCTTCCACAATAGAATGCAGTTACTAGTCCTCTACCTGAATGACTACTCAACTGACCCTATTTCGAAAATTTATTTTTTGGGGTTTTGGCCAGGTTTTTGGGCTTTTCTCCTACTGTGCGTCGATGTTTTCACGACCCAGATGTGTTTCGAGGTGGCCGGCAATAATGGATACTCATACAGTTCCCATGTACGAAAACTCATGGCGATGGATGGATCTTTGGCAATATAGTTCAGCAACTGAACTTTTCGTTGATCCGATACTCTGATATAGGATATCATCTATTCAATTTTGAGCAATGAAATCTTGAATTGTTCAGCAGCCCCATCTGCGATCTGTAGAATGGCATTCACATCGTTGTTCGATCTCGTAAGAATCAGCTCGTGTTTAGCATTGATGACAATTCGATTGTAATCCTCGGCGAATCCGAGAATTAGATTGAGCGGCATCTAAAGGTCAAAATATCCGCTGTTATCCGTCAATGTTGTAATATCATTGTCAAGCCAGCCAGCATTTTCCATCAGAGTCTTTTGCCCAGGACTCTGCGATACGTAATATTTCATGAGTGTCGCGAGACCAGGGTTTTTGCTACGATCGATCTCAATAGCGTTTAGCTCGTAACGTATTTCTTCAAACAAATGACAGATGCCATTATTAACGAGTCGTGTGTGTTCGACCGGAGTTCCATCTATTTTCGTTAATTTTCCAAGTACGTGCAATGAGCTTTTACTCGGCAGCAAGCAGAAGTCTTCATGTTGAACGGAAATGGGAATTTCATCGTTGTTATTGAAGGTTGCTGACGCGAACGGTTGATGCGCATGAGTCTCGTAGTGGGCGGTAGACTCATCAAAGATAATTGGTTTTTGTATAGTCAGGATTTCTTCCATGGTACTGTCAAATGTTATTTCTAGAGGGGGTTTATTTCCGCACAATATGTCTCCGTAGAGCGAACGATTGAAATATACTATTACCGGTTACATTAAAGGGGAAGGTACGCTAAATCGCTGGATACTCGGGCGCCACGCAGGCTTCGTTTCTAAATTGGAGTAAGGAATTCGCCACACAGCACGTGCTCTCGCACCGGGGTCTCACACAGGAAGAAAAAGGAGCAGCCACATGGCCGACTCCTTGCTCGCGGTGGCTTGGCCACGTGATTTGAGCGCGATGCGCGCGCCCTTAGGGCGGGAGCCCTCTTCTTTTTGGCGCCAACCTTTGAAAGGCGCTATTGTCTTTATCACTCGGCCACGCTCACAATAGCTCGTCCTCGAGCGTCGTAACGAGTTGCTCCACGAACCCATTTTTTTTTTTTCAAATTTCAGGCGAACTCGCCTTCCCGGCTTACATCAACAACAACAAAAAAAACAATCGTACATTAATCACTCCTTAACAGGCGAATACATAAATATATATCACACAAAATCACAGAATTTTTTTTCTAGTCCTTAGTTCGACAGCTTTTACTCGATATAGTCTTGATATCGCGGGGGCCGTCTCCGTGCCCGCTTTTTCCCGTCTTCCGGCATAACCATAATTTCCGCATTCTCGTCTGGAGGTACTCGCTCCGCCTCACTCCCGTCGCTTTCACTGCCTCCCTCGGATGACGTCTCTTCTTGCTGCGGCTTCCAGATCTTGAGTTGCGACGCGTGTGCGGTTGCAGCATAGCGGCGTCCGAGTCCACTGTCGGCCAGGTCTGCAATCCTGTACGTGTCGCCCGGCAGTTTTGACACGATCACCAGCGGTCCGCGGTACCTCGCCTGCAGCTTAGTTGATTCCCCTGTCGAGGTTGGTTTTGTCCTCATGAAGACGATGTTTCCTTCCTCGTAGGAAACGTTTTGTGAGCGGTTCGCGTCGTAACGCTCCTTCATGCTATTTTGGGCTTGGTGGATACTTTCTCGTGCCTCCTGTTGCATCACCTCTGGTAGCTGATAAGTTGCTTCTGCCTCGGTGGTTGCTCTCCGTAAATCCCCTTCCGAACGTCGCGGGACATATCCGTAGACCAACTCGAATGGACTCCGCCGAGTGCTGGCGTTCCTTAGCTCGTTGAGGTCGTTTTGCACCCTGGGCAGTTGCCGATCCCAAGTACGGCCGTCAGCCTCATACAGATTTGCTTGGATCGCTGTTACCAGGGTCGCGTTTAGGCGCTCCACTTGGCCATTCGCTTGAGGATGACGTGGTGAATTTACCGTGCGCCGGATGCCGTGTTCCCGGCAGAAAGCTTCAAATTGTGAGGACGTGAAGCACGTCCCACGGTCCGACACAATTCGCTCCGGTGCGCCTCTCTCGGCCACGAAGTCCCGCAGCACTCGTAGCGCGCTCGACGTCCGCGTGTCTCGCACCGCCCGAATAGTCGCGAATCTGGTGAGGTTGTCCACCAAGGCCAGGATGTACTTGTTTCCCCGAGAGCTCGTCACGAACGGTCCCAGGTGATCCACGTGTAATAACGCGAATGGTCGGTTCCTCGGAGGAATGGGATGTAGCTCTCCCGGTTGGCGTCCCGGCTTCGTCTTGGCCCTCATACACGGTAAGCACGCCTGGACGTGACGCTTGACATAGGCAAGCGCCCCTGGAAAATAGTAATGTTCCAGAATTCGCGCTGTCGTCCGCTCAGGTCCCGGGTGGCTCTTCAACTCGTGGAATTGCACCGCCAGACTCTTCCGCATCATTTTCGGCACAACGAACAAACGTCTTCCCTCGCGCCGCTTGAACAGGATTCCATTATGTACCTCGAACCCGTCCACACAGCCCCGTTCAAAGCGTGTCCGCTCGTCAGCAGGTTTCGCCAGAATGTCCTTCTTCTCGCGAATTCCCTCGTCTGAATGCTGATACATCAGCACCAGGTCGTCCTCGTTGTGAATGGAGAAGACGCTCACGTCCACACCCGCGTCAGGAGCTTCGACGGGGGCTCGACTCAAAGCATCCACGTGAGCCATTCTCGTTCCAGGACGATGCACGATGTCGTAGTCGTATTCGCTGAGTTGGTCTGTCCACCGAATAACCTGCGGATTCAAGGATTTCTGAGTATTCAGAAAACACAGTGCTTGACAGTCTGTCACCACGGTGAATTTAATGTTCGCCAACAACGCCCTCAGTCTGGTTACAGCCCAAACCACAGCAAGCAGCTCCAGCTTGCTGCTGTGGTACCGGCTTTCCGGCTCGCTGGTCCTCCGACTGATGGCATAGACCAAACGTGGCGTTCCCGATTTATCGTGCTGCAACAGCATGCCTGCGAGTCCCACCGCGCTCGCATCTGTGTGCAGCTCGGTTTTTGCTGTCGGATCGAATGTCTGTAGCACCGGCCGTTCCGCCAGCCGCGATTTGAGTGTGTTGAACGCCTCGGCTTGCTGACTTCCCCACACGAACGCTGCGTTTGCCTTTAACAGCCGGGAGAGGGGTTCCGCCAATTGCGCAAATCTCGGCACAAACTTACGGAAATAACTGGTAAGCCCAAAGAACCGACGCACCGCTTGTGCGTTCTCCGGGGCCGGAAACTTCGTGACTGCCTTGACTTTTTCGTCCCCTGGCTGTATCCCGTCCGCCGAAAGCTCATGTCCCAAATAAGAGACTCGCGAGCAGAGGAAGCGGCACTTAGCCAACTTAATCGTTAGCCCAGCCTTCCGCAGCGCGTCCAATACTAGCCGCAATTTCGGCTCCAGATCATTCCAGCTGTTCCCAGGTATCAGGACATCGTCCAAGTAAAATAAGGCGACCGAATCCCTCAAGAGCCCCAAGGCCCGCTGCATCGCCTTAGAGAAATAAGCGGGGCCATTCATTAGTCCGAATATCATTCGGGTAAATTCAGCGGTTTCCTCCGGAGTGATGATCGCTGTCTTTTCTCTCGCCGCAGGCGTCAGTGGGATCTGAAGATAACCATGGGCCAGATCTAAAACAGTGAACATCTGACTCCCTCTTATTTGCGCCAGGTGGTCATCGATGTTGGGTAGCGGAAAGTGCACCCGCTCGGTTATGGCATTCAATTTCCGAAAATCCACGCAGAGTCTTGACTCCCCGGATTTCTTCTTTACCAGGAGTACCGGACTGGCGTATGCAGATTGGATGTCTCTCACGATACCCGCTTCCCTCCATCCTTCAAGGATATCTCGGATTTCCCTCCGTTCACGATCCGTGGCTCGGTATGGTTTGCTGGAGACTTGGCGAGCACCGTCCTTGCTTTTGATATCCATCTCGACTTCCTTCGCGCAGCCCAAATCGTGCATTCCTGTAGCTACACAGTCCCGGTATTCTCGTAATACCCCGCATAACTTGCGACGCACCGCCTCTGGCTGCTCCGCTCCAATTTGCAAGTCGTTAGGGTAGGATATCCTCCGGTACGGCTTCTCATCGCTCCACCCTCAAAACCTCGGACACGGTCCCACGCAGCGCTGGTGTTCCAGATTTCATTAAATGCTCCTTCGAGTCCATATTCATGACAGGCACCAAGTATTTCGCGCTGACATCTCCCACATCCACTAAACAAATCGATTGCGGTGGCATTGTAACCGCACTTACGGTATCTAGGGTCGACGCGGCTGTCGAGATCTCGGTCGGAAGCTCCTCGTGGAGTACGAAGTTGAATTGGTCACCGGTCTTCCGATAGTCCACGGTGTCGGTGTCGGAGAAGGTTCGTCCAATCAAAATTTCGACCGGTTGACAGATATCGGGGACCACCTGAAACCGTACGCCTTTCACTTCGACGCCATCGATCTCTACGTCCCCGTACACGGTTCCAATACTATTCACGGTCGTTCCAGGTCCCCACGGTTTTAATGTGCACGCCGTTGGTCTTACTTCGAACCGTTCTCTCCTCGCACAACCCTCCGTCATAACGCATTCGGCGCTTCCCGGGTCTACGAATGCTCGCAGCTCCTGACCGTTAATCTTCGTCCGCTTGTGGTATTTCGCTCCGGTCGGGTCTCGTTTGACGCTGACCGACTGCACACGCTCCGGCTCGCCCTCGCGCTCGGTTGGGCACTGTCGGCTGAAATGACCTTTCCTATGACACCGATAACATGTCACGTCCTTTGGAGGCTCTGGGCAATCACGCGCCAGATGTCCCGGCTTACGGCATCGGTAACACTTTCGCTCCCTGGCGGTACTCGAGCCGGCTGGCCCTGTTGGCGTGCCCGTTGAGTCACTCCCCGGTCGAGCATGGCCCGTCGACACACTTGGACCTGCCCTCTGCGCCTTCGGCCCCGAATGTCCAGTATCACGGCCCGCTTCTCGTGTCGGCTGTCCTCCGTCGACTCGTTGGCCATTTAGACAGCGATCGAAATATACCAGATCGCGGAGTAATTCGTCTTGCGAGTAATGCCTCGCCGACATCGCCGTTCGGCATAACTCGCAAGACCACAATCCGGACAGTATTTCAAGTTTTTCATCGTCTGTCGACAGGTTTAGCGCTTGGCACATTCTTACCTTTGCGTGGAAATATTGCGGAATAGGCTCGTCCTTGCCTTGTTTACGCGCTCTCATCCGATCCCATTTGACGGAAAGTGCTTCTGGTAGGATAAAAGTCTCCTCAAATGCTGTTCGAAATTCGCCCCACGTACGTAGGTCTCGAACCCTTGTCCGGAACCAATCACGCGCCCCTCCACTCAGGTGCATTCGCGCTGCTGCCAGAAGATACTTATTTGGCCATCGATGTAAGTCCCGAAGGCTCTCTAAATTCTCGAGCCATTCTCTAGCACGCATCCCGTCATAATCCCCGTTGAACTTGTCGATGTCGCGTGACAGGTCGGGGATCACGCAAACCTCGGGCATTCGGTCGTCTGCTACCTGTGGCGTCGTCTGCGCCTGCGCCTTGGTGGTGAGTATGCTGGTGAACAATTGCGCCAACGCTTCGGCGTTACCCCCCGCCAACAGCGATTGTAGCGCTCCCGCCATTTGTTGGCTCGCCACACCTTCGTTTAAGGACGATTGCTCCGCTGGCAATGATGCTCCCTCCGTTGCCTCGATCTGCTCGTCGTGCCTTAATGGCTGTGCTGCCGTTCCCTCCGTGAACGCAGCCACATCGTCTCCGGCACTCTCGATCGCGCTTGAAGCACGCTCGCCAGCTTCCGACGCGCCCGCCCCGACTTGTCCCGCCACGTGGTCGGGCAGCCCCCGGCCGCCATGTTGGCCCGACCATCGAGCGTTCGCGTTGGCCCTAAGGCGCTCTCCCCGACCGAACGAGCGATTCACCGGCATCACGCGCGTTTTTGCCGCAAATGAATCAAACTCTCGTTCGTCCACCATCAACAATGTGTTTCGCGCACTTCTGTTCTCGCGCACTTTCGTTCTCGGATCTCTTAGATCCCACTTCTGAGATTGTTAAATGTTATTTCTACAGGGGGTTTATTTCCGCACAATATGTCTCCGTAGAGCGAACGATTGAAATATACAGGGTGCGCCAGAGAAACTTACTTATTTGAAAAAATTCCCGCGCGGTGAGTTGGGCGGGTAGAGGGGCGAGAGGGGGCGCATCTGGAGGGGGAAGTTCCCAAGTTTGTTTCTCCCTCCAGTCAGTTGCCATCATGCTCTGGTCTAGAGAGCAGCGGGCCTTCGCAGTCGAGAGCTTCTTTTCTAACGGTCGCTCACTTGTTGCTACGCAACGTGCCTTCCGCGCTCGCTTTGAAATTCCTCCTCACAGACTCATTCCTGGCCGTAATTCGATTCTGTCGTGGGTTAACTCATTTCGGGAGTGTGGAAGTGTCGCTAAACCCAGAAATGGACTTCAACGGACCATCAGAACTCCGGAAAATGTCGAAAGAGTGAGGCAGTCAGTTGTGCGTTCTCCCCGGCGTTCGGCTCGCAAACACGCAGCTGCTATGGGAATTTCTGACACCACTGTTCGACGAAGACTCGAAGAAATGAACGTTAGGAACGTATGGTTTCAGCAAGATGGAGCCACAGCACACACGCCACGAGACTCGATGAATTTGTTGCGACAACATTTCCCCGACCGCCTCATCTCTCTCAGAGGCGATCTCCAATGGCCGGCACGCTCTCCAGATTTGACTCCATGCGATTTCTTTTTATGGGGTTATTTGAAATCTCTGGTTTATGTCGATCGACCACGGACCATAGCACACCTCAAGAACAACATTCGCGACGCCATTGCCAACATACCGATTGATATGCTGCAAAGAGTGGATACGAATTTCAAAAATCGACTTCATCAGTGTATGCGCAATGGGGGTCGCCATTTATCCGATGTCATTTTCAAGACTGCATGAAAAAAAAATTGGAATATTGTATTCTCAAATAAAAAAAATTTTAAACAATAATTGAAGTACTTTTGTTTTTATTGACCTTTCAAATAAGTAAGTTTCTCTGGCGCACCCTGTACTATTACCGGTTACATTAAAGGGGAAGGTACGCTAAATCGCGGGATACTCGGGCGCCACGCACGCTTCGTTTCTAAATTGGAGTAAGGAATTCGCCACACAGCACGTGCTCTCGCACCGGGGTCTCACACAGGAAGAAAAAGGAGCAGCCACATGGCCGACTCCTTGCTCGCGGTGGCTTGGCCACGTGATTTGAGCGCGATGCGCGCGCCCTTAGGGCGGGAGCCCTCTTCTTTTTGGCGCCAACCTTTGAAAGGCGCTATTGTCTTTATCAGTACGAAGCAAGCAATTACAATACAGCAGCAGATCCACGTTTTCCCCTCAGTTTCAAGCCGAAATTCTTCAAACACTGAATGTTTTGGTGTGTCAGCTTCTTGAGAGCTGCTCGACTATTGACTGCTTTTACCTTGAGAGATGCTCGACGACTGATTGTGTTCGGACATAATGATTGGCTCTTATAGCTTCGTCCAACTTTCGCATGAAACACAATTACCATTACGCCGATTTAATGTGTAATCTTATCGTTATAATTTCTCCACGGAAATTCACCGAGTGACCGTCTTGATCGACAAGTTTGCGCTGAAGATGATCTATTGACTGCGCGGCAGTCGGAAGGTAAATGATGGGAGAAGGTACTTCAATGATCTTATATCCTGGTGGAACAACGGGGGAAAATTGATGGATGGTGGATACTCGTTGTTCATTGATATAAGCACCCGTGGTAATGTTGCACTCGACTCGCAGAGAATTGATTTTGAGAATGGCTACGGGTAATTCGGACTTGTGCGTGATATTGGCTTCCAGTTTGCGTGCTGTGAATCCCAACAGTCGACCGATGGAATCTTCAGGCATAAAATTGATCTGCTGATTGCACTCGATCTCGCTACACAGAGTATTGTTGTTTGGTCTCAGGTTGATGGAGATATTTTTGCTAGACAGTGCAGTCTGTAAATAATGCTCGATATCCTCAATTTCATAGCTCCCGGTCGGTATGGTGACGATTTCCTGCCCCACATAGAATTTATTGTTGCCCACATCGATGTTCGGTATGGAGTTGAATGTGAGCAATTCGACGAGTCCGAGGGTATAATGTTTAAATGGTGATAGTTCGATAGGGGGAAAGTAGTGAGCTTCCAGAGTAGAGCTCACCCCCGAAAGTGTCAACGTGAAAGAATCACCCATGGTAGTTAACGTTCAACTGATGCTTCATGATACATGGGTATCTTTTAATAGATATCCACGTAGAAATTTTAAGCACAAGTGACCACATATGACAGTACCATAGTCCTGATATTTTTCATGCTTGTATCTGATAGTGCTACCAGCACCGAAATATTTCAGCAAATCTTGAGGTGGTTGAAGATTACCAAAGCTGTCAAAGTACATGACTTCATCGTTGATTTTTTTGTATGCAACCCAATGCGTGCCTGGACCACCCTTATCATCGAGATTCACAATAGCCGATTCGCAATTTCGCGGTCCACTCTTGGGTAATTCGTTTCTCATGAAAACTCCACGAAAATGGGGAATTTTCATGGCTTTTGCATACTTTATTAAATCGAAATCAGTGAATGCTCGGTGTGGTAGCTTTATGTGTTTTTTGGCGAGTAGGGGCGTAGATGCAAACCCATGCCTTTCTTGTAGGGTTTCAGGTAAAGTCCCTTGCCCAATGCAGTAGCCTCGATTGTCTCATTGTGTCGTTTAGTCTCGTCCAATTGACGTTTGGCGGTGCTTGCATCGTTCACAGCTTTCGCTATACCCACCGCACCACCAGCGAGAGCTCCGGTGGCACTCAGCCCGGCGAGAATAGGCACGAGAAATGGCAGAAAACCGCCGATTTTCGCTGGCACCGGTAGGATGCGAGGTAATTTAATTTTGCTTCTTCCGCCGGCCTTTTTCACTGCGTCACGTGCACCCTTGAGGGCCAATTTGATAGGATTCACACCACCCATTGATGCTTTGGCTACATTGATAACCTCTCTCAGCGACATCTTCGTCTTTCCATGCTTCCGATCCTTACCGAGCTTTCTTTTCACACCCATACCGAGCTTTGTTTTGGCGTTGATTGTATTCGCTATACCCCAAGCCGCTGCTTTTTCACCAATATCAGCGTTTTTTGCAATAACTCTTTGCCAGGCTTTTTTCGCAAGCACTTGGTCCGCTTCGTGTCGTGCTTGGAGATTTTCACGATTCTTCGAGTACGCTATATCGTGTTCCTTGCAAGCAGCGTCCAGCGGATTAATACCACGATCACCTCGTGCAAGTCTCTTCGCCAATTTCGTGCCAGGGCCACAGTACTGATAGCCCGGTATAAGCCCGGTAGCTCAAAAGGGAGATTATTGATCAGATCGTTGACAAATCCTCTGCCACGTTTCTTCATGCCAACGACCATGATTCTCGTCAAGTTTTGACTGAGGAGATTCCGTTCACGTATAGCCTATTTATACTTTTTTTTTGTCGTATCGCCAACAGCACCGTATTTGCCAGAATGAACGTTCCCTGAAAATGCCTCACTTTCCCTAATTTTGTCAACCTTCTCGTCAGCGTTATTGGATCGGCGAAAATATTGTTCTTGAGCGAATTTCTTCAAACTCTGAGTTATGGGATTTCTCGTATCGTCCCGGCTGCTCATTCTTCATGTGTGTGTATCGAAAGAAAGCTCGTTGACAACTGAGAGAGATGCCTTTATAAGCATCCTACTTATACCATCCTCATCAGTCATGATCAAGATGAGGTTCAAGGCACAACCTGATAAATTGTCGGTCATGAATTTCGATGAGCTTGCACAGCGAGAGGAGAGGAAACGACGCCATGGACCTTTGCTACCAAACAGTGTGCGTGCAGTGATTTGTGGCCCTTCCAATTGTGGTAAAACCAATGCTCTTCTTACCCTTATAACCCACCCTAATGGTTTGAAGTTCGAAAATGTTTATGTGTACTCGAAATCGTTGAATCAGCCAAAGTATAAGCTCCTCAAGCGTTTACTCGAATCTGTAGAAGGTATAGGGTATTTCCCTTTCGAAGATCACGAGCAAGTAATCAAACCTGAAAACGCTCGACCAAATTCCGTGATGATTTTCGATGATGTGGCTTGTAAGAAGCAGCATGAGAGCTTTTTTTTGCATGGGTCGACATCGGGATGTTGACTCGTTCTATCTCTGTCAGACATACGCTCGTATCCCCAAACACCTAGTTCGTGATAATACCAATCTCATGGTACTTTTCCGCCAAGATGAAATGAATTTGCGGCATATCTATGACGATCATGTGAATACCGATATGTCATACGGGCAATTAAAAGATTTGTGTTCGGCATGCTGGAACGAGAGTAAATATTCTTTCGTAGTGATCGATAAGGACAGAGACCTGAAAGCTGGTCGATATCAAAGAGGGTTCGATTGCTTTATAAATATATAAGCATCAGGGAGATGAGAACAGTCAGTGTGTGGCAGCTTAATGGTATCAACATGCAGAGCGCAAAATTCAACGAGGAAAAAAACGTGTTGCGAAAAATCGCAAACGCGAGTGATGCGATTCGACGAAAGCATAAACTTATAAAATTAGGCAGAGAGACCACGGAACGGGTCATGGATGAAGTTTTCAGACCCGTAGTGACTCCTCTCCGTAAAATTGCCGATCAATTGGTAACGCTGGAAAATATTAAGAAGGAAAAACTGAAAAAGAGCAACCAGCCATGAAGTAAGAAAAGGATTTCGATAGCACATTCAGAACTGCATATGATGAACATGTATCAGATTCATTATCGGAGGAGGATTCATCTATTGTTCATGAAACATCCGATGAAGAAGTCGATCGGCACGTACCACATACATCTGAGAAGGATTCATCTGTTGCGCAATCCGATCCACCCAGCGAATCACTTGTCCAGCAGTACCTGCAAATATTTGGAACGAATGAAGGAAAAGAGTTGGATACCTTATACGGTGTTCGTAAATTGGCGGGTGGTGTTTTGAAGATCGGTGATTCACCGGTGACTTTTGACGACAAGCGCATATCAGTGCAGAACAATACTTATGAACTCTCCCCTGGTTTGCTCGAATGGATATTTAACAAGTCGCCGAATAGACAAATCATAACTGCAGCAGATATGGATAATTATGGTGCAATTATCATAAACACGAATGCGCATCGAAAGTTCTATAAACCCAACAAACCTATCCGCACAGATAGCGCCAAGTACAAAGAAATGATCATGAATATTCTTTCATCACGCAAAACTGGTAAAGCTTGACCACGCTACATGATTACCTCCAAGAAACATATATATTACATTTATTGGGACGATCCTAATGAGTTGGTCGATAGATTGCGTCTTCTTCTCGCCTCTCAAGCCGCCGGTAACACAAGTCACACCAATGAAATAATTTCCATTATTGAGGAATTACGTGAAGCTCGAATTATTTATTAGGCAGTGCGCGCGCTACTCTAGTTCATTCACACCATGAGCGTTGACGTGTTTGGACGACAATTGTCGAGTAAAGGTGAAAGCGGTCCTCGGGGGAGCCGTGGTCCTCCTGGTGATGGATTTAAAATTACGTTCGATGGCCAATATGACATAGACAATAAGAGATTGTGCAATCTTGCTGTTAAGGCCATGTTTGAACAGAGCGCGATGCGCGAGTGGCGCCAGCAGGCACGCCACGTGGCGGCTTGCCTGGCGTGCGCATGGCGGAAGTCGAAGGAGAGAAAGCGAGTCGTTAACCGGCACGCGGTTGCGAAACGCGTGAGCCGGCACTCTCTCTGTCCAGACGTCGAGTAAAACGGTCGTGTGCACAGTAGAAGTGCGAGAGAGAGAGTCTGAAATTGCCGTGTACCGGCGGGGAGTGCCGGGTGAGGAAACACGAGTAACGCGTAGAACTAATCGAGAGAATCGTATTATTTATTAATTACTAGTACATATACATATATATCTATATATATTTAAGTATTTATATCAATCGCTATACTTTCATTAAACTCCGGAGTGAATATATTAAATCTGTCTCATCCCTTCTTTCCTCGCGTTCGGACTTATTCCCTCTCGTTGCGGGGGTTGGAGAGAAAATCTCTAACAAAAAATTCAGAAGTGGGATATTTACTCAAAAACATTGAAAAAAAAAAAAAAAAAAGACAAAGTGCCCGCGAGTGAAATAATTACTTCGAAAAGATAGAGTGATCGCGAGCGAAAAAGAAACATTGAAAAAAAAAAAAAAGACAAAGTGACCGGTAAAGGAAACCGAGGACATGAAATGATTCATGAAGAAACGTTCGAGGCATTTGTGCGACAAAACGCGAACGTGATTGCCGGGATGCCGTTAAATCATTCAAATACGTTCGGTCGGGGACGCGGCTTCACGCCGGTCGTGGAGCCACGCGGCGGTGCGCAAGATGGCGGCCGATCGACGCCGGTTAATCTCGCGGTAGAGACGGAAGTAGAACGCGATCACGTGACTCGAGTGAGCGACGCGAGACCACCGAGCTCACGTTCGAGTGAGAGGGGGGGTGGGAATCAAAGTGAGACGCGACGAGACAATGATCGGTGTGACGCGCGCGCGAGTCCCCGCGAACAATCATCGGTGATTGAGGGACACACGAGCCCACCCCTCTTATCAGTGTTTCGCGACGCGATTTCGGGTGATGCGCACGAGGCGCTAGTTCGAGCATTCGAAGAGTTTGTAGTGAATCAGGCGCGACGGCCACGTACGGAGACACCCCGACCGTCAGCGGAGCCGATCACCGCGGTGCACATGATCCCGGAGCTGACGAAGGACATCGAGAATTTCACAGGGGAACCGGATGGAATTCGAGCGAGGGAATGGATGGAGAACCTCGAGTCCCTTCGTGAGCTGCACCAGTGGTCGGAGGCGTACCTGTTCGCGGCGGCCCGAATGCACCTGTCGGAAGGTGCTAGAGATTGGTTTCGAGCTCGAACCGGGGAGATCCGGACGTGGGGAGAATTTCGAGCAACCTTCGAAGCCATATTCATGGTGAGCGACGACATAACGACCCGGTGGGCACGTATGAAGGCCCGTCGGCAATTACGAGGTGAGTCGCTAAATCGTTATTTTCACGCGAAAACGCGTTTGTGCGCGCCACTGGGCATGACGTTTCGAGAGGAACGCGGTGAAATCTTGGCTGGACTCCAGTCTCGAGAACTCTTTAATATAGTCATGCCGTCGTTGCAGTGCACGCACGACGCGTTGCTGCATGATTTAATATACTACGACAAAACGTTAGCGAACCAAAAGCGCGAGAGTGAGACCCGGAACGTGCGCGAATTAAATTGGACAAAAAAAAGTTACGCGGATCTGAATCGAGGGAAAACGATCAATTCGGCGGGAAATGAAGCGGTCGTGCGGTCAACGCCAGTGGAAAGAGACAGAATAATAGAGCGCGGGTGTTATAATTGTCGAAAAACTGGACATATCTCGCGTGATTGCCCGGAGCCAAGGCGTTCGGTAACGTGTTATAAGTGCCACCAGCCAGGTCATGTGCGCAGCCAATGCCCGCAGGTGGTCGGGTCAGAAAAACCGAGGGTACAGGCATTAGAGTCGCGCTATGACAACACCGCTGCAAAGTATGTCAAGGAGGCGCGAGTGAACGGGCGAGTGGTAATGGCATTTATAGACACCGGGAGCGCGGAGTGTACGATTCGCGCATCCTGCGTGCTAACCGAACAATTCCAAATGCAGGCGGCGGCTACGGACTTGAAGCCCTTCGGTCCGCCAGAATTCATTGTTAAAAGCATTGGTACAGTGCGCGGTGATATAGAGATTGATGGGGTGCACGTACGGGGTGTGACCCTCCGAGTAGTTCCGGATGATGTCCAGGCGGTAGATGTCCTCGTGGGTCGGACCTTCACCGACGACCCAGGAGTATCATTTTCCAAAATCAATAATACGCTAACCTTTCATAGGGAAAACGAGTTGCTCACGGAGAGTGTAGCCGCAGCGACGCCGTTGTCGGCCGTACAAGAAGTGCGCTTGCCGGCAAATAGCATCTCCCTCATTGATGTCGTCAGCGAGGATGGCAGTTTTTCCGTGCCAATGGCGAACTGGGGTGTGCGACCTGCTCACGTAAAGCCGGGGCAAGTGGCGCTCCGAGGTGACATTTCGCATCTCCAAGTTATCCGAAGTCCGGTGTGCGTCCCACTGATCACGGAGGAAGACGTCGACGTGGGGCCGGAGCAGTCGGAAGGAGTGCGACGTCAATTGCTAGACACGCTACAGGACTTCCGCGACTGCGTGGCCTTGAACTCGCGTGAGTTAGGTCGGGCCAAGAATGTGGTTATGGACATTAAGGTAAAACCTGACAGTTCACCAGTGTATAGTAAACCGTATCGAGTCACGGAAAAAGAGAGATGCGAAATTCGAGATATTGTAAAGGAGTGGCGAGACTTGGGGATCGTCGTAGACACCCAATCGCCATACGCTAGCCCGGTATTGTTAGTCCGAAAAAAATCTGGAGAGGCTAGACTGTGTGTAGACTTCAGAAAATTGAATTCAATAACGGAACGTGTACATTTCCCCCTGCCAAATATTGATGACCATTTAGCGCAAATTCGAAGTAGTAAATTATTCATTGTCCTTGACTTGGCACAAGGCTACTTGCAGATACCGCTCGCGGAGGAGGCTCGTAGTAAGACGGCAATAATAACACCCGAAGAAACCGGTGAATTTACCCGCACGATTTTTGGGCTCATGAATGGCCCAGCCTATTTCAGTAAGGCGATGCAGCGAGCCTTGGGGCCATTGCGGGATAACATAGCCTTATTTTATTTAGATGATATATTGATTTCGGGAAATACCTGGGAAGACTTAAAGCCCAAACTCCGGTCTGTTCTGGAAGCCTTGAGAAAGGCCGGATTAACAATTAAATTGTCGAAATGTCGTTTCCTACACCAAAAAGTCGCGTATTTGGGCCACGAAATTTCGGGAAAGGGGATCGAGCCGGGAAGGGCTAAGGTGAGAGCAATACAGGAATTTCCCCAGCCGAAAAATTCCCATGAAGTTCGCAGATACTTAGGGTTGACGAGCTATTTCCGCAAATTCGTACCACATTTTGCGAATATCGCTGAGCCACTCTCGAAATTATTAAAAGCAAACGCGCCCTTCGAGTGGGGTGAAGGTCAAGAACGGGCGTTCGAAAAATTAAAAGCCTTTTTAAGTAAACCACCTATTTTGCAAACGTTCAACCCCGAGGCAGACACCGAACTTCATACGGATGCGAGTTCCGTAGGTCTGGCAGGCATGCTGATGCAGCGAGACGAGACGGGTAATTGGCGCTTGGTATACGCGATTAGCAGGAGAACAAGCGAACCGGAGAAAAATTATCACAGTAGCAAACTCGAATTACTAGCCATCGTGTGGGCGGTAACGCGACTCCGGGCGCTATTAGCGAATATCGAGTTCAATATTGTGACCGATTGCAAGGCGCTGTGCTACTTGAGCACCCAAAGAACAATAAACCCTCAAATCATTCGCTGGAGCGATCAGTTAAGTGAATACAATTTTAAAATCGTTCATCGCCCGGGAACGCGTTTAGCCCACGTAGATGCTTTGAGTAGAGCTCCGGTAGAGGAGGCGCAAGAAACTGATAATGAACGTGTTCTGTCAATTAATACCAGCGAAGATCTGGTACTGTTATACCAGAATGCGGATGAAAATTTGAAAAGTAAACGGGAAATACTTGCGAAAGCGGATGGCGTGAGAACCGCGTATGAACGAGGTTGCGTGGAACAGTATGAACTACACCAGGGTATAATATATAAGCGGCAGGGCGAAAA
Organism: Ophion ellenae; assembly: GCA_963210295.1. Classification (NCBI taxonomy): domain Eukaryota; kingdom Metazoa; phylum Arthropoda; class Insecta; order Hymenoptera; family Ichneumonidae; genus Ophion; species Ophion ellenae. Next base: position 21,576,372 of record OY723386.1, read on the forward strand.
GTTGTTATTTGCGGTTCCAAAAAAGATGCGGAAAAGTCTAGTGATCCAGTTCCACGATCTAAAGAGTCACCCTGGGGTAGAGCGCACTGTCACGCGCATACGAGAGCATTATTATTTTCCGAACATGCGGGCGTATGTAAAACGCCATGTGCGGGCGTGTGTAACGTGTGCGGCGGGCAAAACGAAGCCGGGACTACAAGCGGGAAAATTGCGATCCATCGTGCCGGGGAAACGTCCCTTTGCGGTGATACATGTCGACCATCTGGGTCCATTTGTGACGAGTCGACGTGGAAATAAATTCATCTTTGTGTTAATTGACAATTTAACGAAATTTTCATGGATCCGGCCAGTGAAAGACACACGAACGACCGCGGTACTCAGGATTCTGGAGGAATTCGTGGACACATACGGCGCACCATCTCAGCTCGTCTCGGACCGAGGAACGTGTTTCACGTCGAAGGCTTTCGAGGAATTTTGCCAGAAGCACGGAATTCAACACCACCTGAATTCGCCGAGACACCCGCAGGCGAACGGGCAGGTGGAGCGCCTCAACGCCACGCTGGTGCCGGCAATCCGAGCCAACCTCGAGGGAGATGATGGAGCGCCAGCTGCGTAAACTGCAGGCCGACATAAACGAGATGGTCAATGCCAGTACGGGCAAAAGTCCGTCCGAGCTCGTTTTTGGGTACGTGCCACGTCGGGCTGAGGGCGTCCTTCGGAGATTCACACGCGAGGACGAAACCACGTATACCCGGCCGGAAACGCTCCAAGCGAGGTCGAGGGAGAGAATCGTCACCGTTCAGGATAAGATGAAAAGGCGGTACGATGCGAAACACCTTCGAAACCATGACTTCAGTCCCGGGGACATCGTATTTATGAAGACAGTGCCGCAAGCCACTGGAGAGTCCACCAAATTACACCCAAGGTATCGGGGTCCGTTGGTCCTCGTAAAAAGAGTATCGGAGGATACCTTCTGCGTGGCGGAGCTACGCGAGGCGGGAGGGAGACGATACGCCACAACAGCGCACGTCAGTCAACTAAAACCGTGGACGCCGGCTGAAAGTGACTCCGACAGCGAGGCAGGCGACAGCGACGTCGACGCGGCCAGTACGGGAGATCCGCGTGACCAGGAACAGCCCAAGGAACTTCGCGATCCGTCTCCGACACCAATTCCGCTCGATGGTGTTCGGCCGACCCGAGAGAAACGACGACCACGTCGATTCGACGATTACGTCGAATAAGTATTTCCGCGTAGAAAAAAAAAGGGGGAAGAAAAGCGCAATTGTGATTAAAAAGAAATGTGTATAACCGAGAATAACATTGTAGAATAACCTTGGCCGAATTGGGCCTTGTGTGTGTGTGTGCGTGAGAGTATCGTGTCATCTAATTGTCAATGTAGTCCTCGAAAGAAAAGAAAAAAAAATTATGCAAATACCGGGGTTCGTGCCGCTCGAGGACGAGCGGACGGTCGGATGGCCGAACTGTTAAGGCCATGTTTGAACAGAGCGCGATGCGCGAGTGGCGCCAGCAGGCACGCCACGTGGCGGCTTGCCTGGCATGCGCATGGCGGAAGTCGAAGGAGAGAAAGCGAGTCGTTAACCGGCACGCGGTTGCGAAACGCGTGAGCCGGCACTCTCTCTGTCCAGACGTCGAGTAAAACGGTCGTGTGCACAGTAGAAGTGCGAGAGAGAGAGTCTGAAATTGCCGTGTACCGGCGGGGAGTGCCGGGTGAGGAAACACGAGTAACGCGTAGAACTAATCGAGAGAATCGTATTATTTATTAATTACTAGTACATATACATATATATCTATATATATTTAAGTATTTATATCAATCGCTATACTTTCATTAAACTCCGGAGTGAATATATTAAATCTGTCTCATCCCTTCTTTCCTCGCGTTCAGACTTATTCCCTCTCGTTGCGGGGGTTGGAGAGAAAATCTCTAACATTGCTGATCCCATACATGAAAATGATGCTGTTACTGTACGGTTAATGCAAAATATTGTTAAACAAGAAGTACATCTCGTAAATGCAGTTACATCGTCTATGCGAAACCAATTGGATGATCATGAAATGATGATCCGAGCTCTGGAGTCTGTTTATCGTAAACATTTGAACAACGAACGTGCGAATTATGAGACACTAGAAGAATTGGTGCTTCGCAATTCCGAGCTCATTGCGCATTTGGAAGGGAGACTGAGAGCATTGGAAAAAACTGGCAGTGAAAATAGCAACTCGTTGATGATACAAAGCCTTCAGACGAGAATCAACGACCAGTTGAAACGAATCGACACGGATCGCGAAGCCGGACACGAATCAAGAGACGCGGCAGCGTCTTGACGCCGAGTAATAAAAAAAAAAAATTTGACGCCACTGATCGATGCCACCGATCTCGACGCCACTGACTGACTGACGAACACGCCGCGACTCTTTACACAGTAAGATGGGCTTTAGCAGACGACGTTTTAACTTTGTTCTGATATTACGCGAAAACGCGACAACAAATCGAAAGTCTAATGACAGTTTACCGATGTAATGTGATTTGTTTCTATCGATTTTGTTCGGCTATTTTTCGATTTGTCCACTCAATCTCGGGATCTCATAATTTACGGCCGAATTTTCGAGTGACTTTTTACCCCAAAAATTCTTCCACACTCGTCCATTGTCTTTCATTGAATAAAATAAAGTCGTTGGTTCATGTAGTAAACATAACACATTCGCCGTTTTGTAAATTGATTAACACTCTAGCGCAACAGGCACAGCAACGCCACCGCTTTCTCGAACGGCACGACTCGAACTACACCCTGCTTGCAATATATATATATATATATATATGTGTGTGTGTGTGTGTGTGTGTGTGTGTGTGTGTGTGTGTGTGTGTGTATATTCTAATAGTCGCTTTGACAGCTCGAGTAACCAAACACGGTTAGTCGAGCGTGGACGTGAAAAAAGAAAACAATCGGCTCTTATTAGAGCCAAAAATTTATTTAACAAAGGTTCACGTCGTTTCAAATTTAGGTGTGGATTACTTATTTTGATCCTAACACGCGTATATTAGCCGTGGCGCTCGCGCGAAAACCGTCGGAGAAACGACGAGGACGATACGCAAATAGATACAGAGTAAGTTAAAAATTCAATAATGTGCTCATTTCTTTCACTTGCTTATATAAAATGAAGAAATTCGCAGACAGACGTGCATGTGTAGCTTTTGTGTGCTCTGAGAGCATAACCTACCTCCTATACGTCATTATCAATTTGTGTGTTCATAACCTTTTTCCATTAACATTTTATGAACATATCTTCAAAATTTTCTGAACAGAATCTTATCATAGACGGTGAAGTTTTGTTTTTGTAGAAAATGCATTTGGCTCTGTAGAATTTATTGACGCAGAGCTTGGCAATTATTTAGCGTAAAATATTATTCATCGCTGAAAAATTTATCATGAGAAATAAAAGCTTTGTGCAACACAATATATAATCCTAGATCCCCTACGGCGTCTAATAGAACATGTAAAATAGAACGCCATTACACGACCATCCCAAGTTCTTGCGATTTTTGTTCATACGAACCCATGATCAAACATACAAGTATCGAATAGGCGGCCTAATTGACATTCGTGCGACGCAATCGACACCTGTATATTTGATCATGGGTTCATACGAATAAATTTGGTGTGAACCTGTGATTGTCGCGTAATCGTGGTCTGTTAGGACAACACCTAATGTTTGGCTGGACCTCACAGACTCAAGCCTGACAGCGCCTTCATATGCCTCGCCATTCTTTTCATACTGTGGTGATCACAATATTTGATTGTTGCGGTTGCACAATCTACGTCTACATGGAACAATGATAGTCCACCGTCTCTAAGAAATCTTCGAGTGCCACACCTGCATCGAGGACTTTCCCCGGTTATGTCGTTTAACGCCTCGAACTTTATCATCCCAAGTGCGCTCAATACGTCAAATACTATGGAAAGCCAAACTTCAGATACTCCATGTCGCTCGATGCCTCAGATCGAGCAACATTCGGGCATGAAACCCTTTTCCGGTACAGAGAGCGACAACGAGACCTTTTGACATTTTTCCAGCTTGACATAACATAAAAATGATTAAAACATGAAGAATGAATTTTAGTATTTTTCATAAAATGAAAAGGCCTTAGGACTATTGTGCTATCTGGCCAAGGAAGGCCAGATTGTGAATGATTGTGCGCTTTTTAACGTTGACATGAAAGTGTGATTGAAGCTGCATATTTTATGTGTTACGCGATTATCGACTATTATGTAAATTGAAAATAAGATGATTGTCAACGAAACCTTTTTTTTGTCAGACCGGCTTTAGTTTTACTTCACTGTAAAACAACCTAAGATTTCTTGAATAAAAATCCTGACACTGAGTATAAATGTGTGATAATAATTTCTCTAATTTCCATTGTGCCAAATTAAATACGGTTAATGAAACTGAATTGATTACATTTAACAAACATTTAAAACGTAGAGACCCTCAAACTTTTATTTATAGTCACATATAGGTGACGTGGTAAAAAAAATTATTTAACACTTTTTAGTACATTAAATAAAAGCTTGTATAAAAGAACAGTTTTTTTATATACAAATTTTCCGTATCAATCTGACTGTGTTAAATGAAAAAAAAAAGAAAAACCCCGTTTCGAAAATATATGGTTCTGCACTTTAAGGGGTTACCCCCACTTGCGATTTTGAAAAAATCGATTTTTTTATTGCATTTTTTTGAAGTATAAGTATCTGAGAATATGTCCTGAAAATTTCAAGTCGATCCGAACACAATTGACTGAGATATGAGCGTTGAAAGAGAAGAATCCGCGTTGAAAGAGCGTTGAAAGAGAAACTTTAAACGCGTTTTTCTCAAAATGGCATTTCTGAAGTCGGTGACCAAGATTACTCGAACACTAATGAACCGATATTCTGGAAATTTTGCAGGCTTATTTAATACATAAAAATGTAGTCTTTAATCGTTCGATTAAAAAAAAAAAAAATGGCCGTTTTATAGTCAAAAAACGGCCGTTCTTTTCGTTAAAATCGAACCATTAACTTTGACTGTCCGCCATTTTGTGAAAAATAAATATTTTTTTAAAATCCTCCGATTAAAGACTAGTTTATACTTATATTTGACTAAATCCATCCGCATTTTTTTTTTCAGATGATGCACTTCGCCGCAATGTTGGTCACTGCAAACCCTGTATATAAAAACATTATTTCATTGACGGCCATTTGCCGCTAAACAATGTAATATTTTTCAATAAAAAAATTACTGAAAGTTCTTCAAAATGTGTTCTTTAAGATGGTATATTGATCGATTAAAAAAGTTTTGTAGTTTTCTTTAAAAAAATTCATGAACAAGGCCTTTTTTGCGCTGCAAGTGGGGGTAACGCCTTAAGGTATTTCTTTCACGAACCCGAATATTTAACAAATAACTGATTTTCGTCTATTATTTTTACACGGTGTTTACATTCCTTTATTCAACCGAATTCATATTGAACGATAAATGTCAATTGTCTAAGAGAAAAAAAAAAGATGAGTTCTCTTTGAAAATGGACTTCATTGAAAGTATGGGCCGACCACGGTGACCAATGGCATTGAGACATGTGCGCCATTGAGCCTTCATGCGACGTTGGCACCCTCCATCTCTCCGTATCGTCGCCGGGAGAAAAACTGACGTCTCCATTTACATAAAAGTCAATATTTAATAAATGCCGTAGACGGATCATTTAATTTTTGGGTGACAATTTTGATAATGTACTGAATGATTTGACATTTTTTCATAACATCCTTAACATTTTTCACACTATTCCGTGTGTAAAACTGCCGATCGGCATGAGTCTAGGGATCTTCTTATGTAAAAACTGTTTGTTCAATTCAAATTGCAAATTAATGTTAGTGGAAGGGATGGATAAACCTCAAATAGTAATAGTCACAGAAACAAATAAGTTTATTAAGCCGTGAGAAATATTAAAGATACAGAGAGTTCCGGAGATGTTCCTCGGAAGGACGAAGAAATGTTAATAACAGGGCAACGAAACGTCCACGCTTGCTCCGATGAAAGCAATTTAAGACAGACAACTAATGAATGAACATAGCCATGACGATATTGCATTTGTCCTAACACTCCCTCAAAATCGTCCTAGGGCGAAGGTCATGGATCTAACATTCATGTAGTGAAGTCATGCCGAGAGTCTCCATGCACAGTCGATGTTTCGGGGCCGGTACTCCCTTGGTCAGGACATCCGACGCCATCTGCGACGTTGGAATATGCTCGATAACTATCGTTCCCATTTCGAGAACTTCGCGCACAAAATGGTGTCTCGCGTCAATGTGTTTTGTGCGGCTACGAAAAGCCGCGTTCTTTGCGAGCTTGCACGCCCCATTGTTGTCACAGAAAAGCTTGACCTTCGTCAACTCGCTCAGGCCCAGTTCGTTAAGGATCTGTTGGAGGCAGGTCGCTTCCTTGACGGCTTCCGCCATTGCCATGTACTCAGCTTCAGTCGATGAGAGGGCGACGGTCCTTTGCTTACGTGATTCCCAGGCTATGGGAGATCCTCCCAAAATGAAGGCGTAGCCCGTGTACGATCTTCTATCGATAACGCAATTGGCCCAATCGGCGTCGACATACCCGATTATGGATTTTCCAGTCCTTCTGTACTTGATTCCGATGTTAGTGGTCCCCTTTACGTACCGTAGGATTCGCTTCGCTGCAGCCCAGTGATCCGGTCCGTGACAATCGTTGAACTGACTTAGACGATTAACAGCGTGTGCGATGTCCGGGCGAGTGCATGTAGCGAGATACATGAGCGATCCTATTAATTCGCGAAACGGGAAAGATTTGTTTCCCTTTTCGTCGCCCTCATGGGGTACTAACTTGGAATTTGGTTCGATCGGAGACTTCACAGCGTTCGAGTTGTTCATCTTGAATTTTTCAAGGATATCGCGTGCATATCCCTCCTGCTTCATGATTATAGAGTCTCCGTCCCGAACGAATTCAATGCCGAGACAATACTTTGCGGGTCCTAGGTCTTTGATGTCAAATGCTTTAGAAATTGTCCGTTTTACGTGTCCGATTTCCGCTTTGTTCTTAGACATGATTAACAGATCGTCGACATATAAGACGAGGAGCGTGAGCTTCTCTTCTTGGCCCATGAAGAAAAGACACGGATCGATGGCCGATCTCGTCATCCCGGATTCCTTCATCACTTGGCAAATTCTTTCGTTCCAGCATCGCGCCGCTTGCTTTAAACCGTATAAAGCTTTCTTTAACAGACATACTTTACTTCTACTCTCAAGTCCTTCGAGTGTCTGAGCGGCCTTCTCTGCTAGGCGACTTTCTTTTGGTTCGGTCAGTATGATGCGACGTAGTCCTTCACGTATAAATTCAGGGATCTCCATAAGCAATTTTTCCTCGAGAACTCCGTTTAGGTAGGCGGTTGTGACATCGAGCTGCTCTATTTCCATTTGCTTCTCGGCTGCGAGGGCCGTGACAAGTCGAATCGTCTCAATACGTGCCACGGGGGCGTACGTGTCGTGATAATCAATCCCGGGCCTCTGCGAGAATCCTCTCCCCACGATCCGAGCCTTTCGGCGTTGGAGTTCACCTCTTTCGTCGTACTTGTTTCTTAGAACAATCCTGCTTCCGATTATCTTTTCGTTTGACGGTCTTTCTACCAGGTCCCATGTTTCTTCGTTCAGGATGCATCTCAGCTCTTCGGCTATCGCCTGATGCCATTCTTCGGCGTCCCGCCCTTCAATCGCACTCTCAATGGAAATCTCGGCCATGAATGATGATTCCTCCTCAATTTTGGAGTGATTTGCATCAGCGTATAGCTTTCTGGGTCTCCCCCTCGATCCAGTCCGAACGATGCGTGGTCGTCCGCGACCTCGCGTGTAAATGCGTCGCTCCGACGTAGGTTTCTTCTCGTTTTCTTCGTCTTCGAGCGTCTTGGAATCGTCTCGTTGATCTAGATCATGCATTTCGCGGTCCGGTCCAGAGCGGCCGATTGGCAACTCAATTTCGATATCCTCGATCGATGGAGTCGGAGAATTGAGAGTTTTTAATCCGCCCTCGTTCGGCTCGTTTGACCGTTCGTGAGCAAGACTCATGACCTTTACATCCCTTGTTATTTCGATTTTCTTTTCGTCGATCAGCCATACTCGGTAGCCTTTGCTCTCGTCCGAGTATCCGACGAAAATTCCCCTCTTAGTCCGATCCTCGAACTTATCTTTACCGGGTTCCTTTTTCAGTACCGCGAGTTCACATCCAAATTCGAGAAATCGTTCGACGCTAGGAATTTTGTTCGTCCACATCTCGAATGCCGATCTACCGTTAAGGCTGCTATTCGGACATCGGTTTCTAATAAAGTTGGCCGTATTAACGGCATCTGCCCAGAGATATCTGGGAACCGACGATTGGATGATCAGGCAGCGGGCAGTTTCCAGTAACGTGCGATTTTGCCTCTCGGCCACGCCGTTCTGTTCGGGCGTGTGCAGCACGGTTAGCCTTCGTCTTATTCCATGGTCTTTCAGGAATCTCTCAAAGGGCTCATTTCGATACTCCGTTCCATTGTCTGACTGCAGGCACTTTATCCGTAAGCCCGTTTGTTTTTCCACGAGGGCCTTGTACTCCTGAAACTTGGACAGGACCTCGTTCTTTCGTCTCATGAATCGTACTTCGCACCATCTCGAAAAATCGTCTGTGAATGTGACAAGGTATTTTGACCCGCCAATTGACTCACAGCGCATAGGTCCGCAAACGTCGGAGTGAACGATTTCCAATGGTCGCGAGCTTTTCTCGGATTTCTTCGGGAACGGGGTGCTGATTATCTTTCCACGAGCGCACGTTTCGCATCGCCTATCATCGCGGCACCTTCCTAAATTCATACCAGTTACTACGTTCTCTTGCTCGCATCTCGCGAGATCTCGGTAATTGAGGTGTCCCATGCGTCGATGCCAGGTTTCGGTCGAATCGGTTCCCTTTTCTTCTCCATTCCACTGGGCGTTGGCGTTGGTCTCCGTGCTTTCGATCGAATTTGCTCGCAAATAGTACAGTCCGCCGTTTTGACGATCTGCGCTCAGTATAACGCTTCCGGACTGGTCGATAACTCTAGCGTCATTCCGATTGAAAATGACGGTCATTCCTCGGTCGCAAATTTTTCCAACAGAAAGAAGATTTGTCCTGAGTTCGGGAATTAGTAGCGTATCTTTCAAATTTAATTTCTTGGTTTGACCTTCAAAGTTCGTGGATAACGCTACCTCCCCCTTACATGTGACGTCGACCGTAGCTTGACTTGCAAGGTTCACTTTACCTGTTGACTTCACGGTCCTCGAGAACGCCGTTGGTTCGCCACACATATGTGTGCTGCATCCGCTGTCGATAAATCACAGTTCTTCGGATTTTCTGAATGTTCTCGGTGCATCTGCGTATTCCGTTTTCTTCTTCAATTCCGCCTTTCCTGCTCGTTCCTCGGTACGTGCGGTCTCAGCAACATCGGCGTACAGGTTCAGATTTTCCGCAGCATTTGCGTCGTTCTTATCGCTTGTTCGTTCCTTGCAGTCGATGGCTTTGTGACCCACTTGTCTACATCGGTGACACCTATACTTGAAGGTGCTGTTTCCGGATGATGGCTTCGTTTTCGAATACGATCTTTGTTCAAATTTATTCTTAAACGATATCTTCTTATCGGGAAATTTCTTGGTGAACAAAGCGGCGGATGTTCCTTCTCGAGCCTCGTGTCTCCGCGATTCCCATTCTTCCGTAATCTTTGCACGAAGAGCTTCGGGAGACGGCAGGGTGTCTCTGGATTTCATGGCACATTTGAAGTTTCCAAACGATTGTGGCAAACTTTGGAGTACCATAACGCACAATAAATCTTCGTTTATTACTACGTCCATTTCGCTTAGCCTCTCCACTGTGTCGAAGAATCTTGACAGGTGCTCTCGGACGTCCTCGCCCTCTTGCATATGATGACCGGTGAGTTGTTTGATTAACGTAGCCTTCCGCGCCGGACCGGTAGACTGGTGAATGGCCTGTAATTTTAACCAAAGTTCCTTCGATGTGCGACACTCTCGTATTTGTTTAAGTTCCGATGCCTTGATCGATAAGATTATAGCGGCCTTCGCCTTTTCGTCCGCGATTTCCCACTTCCTTGCGTTTTCCGAGCTGCCTGATTCTCCGGTGGTTGACGCGGGCCTCGCGATTTGTCCGCTCACGTACCCCCATGCATCGTTTTTAGTCAAAATAGCTCTCATTTGAATTTTCCAGGTCTCGTAGTTGTCCTTGTTTAATGATTCAATCCTCACAGAGTTCGTTGAACTCATTTCGTAAGACTTTTAAACTTTCCTTCGGGACGTGTACGATTTAACTCCGAAGCCGATTATTCCGCGCTGCGTATTTGTGTGACCTCTTTTCTCACTGTCACAAATGTTGCACTTTCCTGTGATGTTATATTATTAGGGGTCTGGGCCCATAACCTGTTAGTGGAAGGGATGGATAAACCTCAAATAGTAATAGTCACAAGAAACAAATAAGTTTATTAAGCTGTGAGAAATATTAAAGATACAGAGAGTTCCGGAGATGTTCCTCGGAAGGACGAAGAACGTTAATAACAGGGCAACGAAACAACAAGATTCTCGTTGCTATGACACGTCCACGCTTGCTCCGATGAAAGCAATTTAAGACAGACAACTAATGAATGAACATAGCCATGACGATACTGCATTTGTCCTAACAATTAAATTATTAAATTAAAAATTCAATTCAAAATCATTAAAATGAAATATTAAAATTTGAAGGGTGCATTCAGTATAAGATAACGAATCCACTATATAAATTTGAACAAATGGTAACATTTGATCACTTGACCCGAAGCTTCTTAACGATATAAGGAAAGACGTGTATTCTTGAGCAGCCTCCAGCAGGGTAAATGTGACGCGTTATCCGAGTGCAGCCGGTTTTTGTTTAGAATGTACAAATCGATTCGCATTCTACTCGCTGAACACGAAAATAAAATAACGCAATGAAGTTGGATTTTCGTAGAAATTTTTTTTATTTATCCCTAGTCTTTTATAATTAAGAGTTTTCTCCTACTGCAACAAACAAAGCGCAATTTATGAAACATGGAGACGGTATATCAAAAAATAAAACATTAAGAGGTACAGAGTTGGGCGTAAATCTATTTATAAATACGAATACGAATTTATTCACATCGTGATTTTCATGTGAATATAAATACAAATGTATTCATACTTCACTCTTCGTATTCACATGCATGCATACAAGAACAATTGTATTCACAAATATTCTGAACATACAAATAAATTCACAGAAAAAATTGTGAATATTCACAAAAAAGTGAATATTTACAAAAAATCCTGCGAATTAAAGAAAATTCACATCAAAATCTGCGAATGCAAATGTATTCACAAAAAATTGCAAATACAAAAAAATTCACAGAATAAGTTACGATTTTTTTCCTATTCAAGACAAATTAAAATAAAATTCACAATGATTAGATTAAAATTCACACCATTGGTGAGTCCGTACGCATTTTGAGAGAAAACATTGCATCGAGGCAAGTAATTTTTGCACAAAACTTTTTGTGCGAAAATTCCTTCGCCTCAACACAATGTTTTCTCTCAAAATACATAAGAACTCACTTGTGGTGTAAATTTTAATATAATTGTCGTGAATTCGATTTTAATTTTCTTCAATTTGAGGAACTTCACAACTCATTTTGTGAATTTTTCATATTTATGATGTAATATTTGAAGCTCACAACTTTTTTTGCAAAAATTTCTTTGCCTCGACGCAATTTTTTCTCTCAAAATACGTAAGAACTCACGTTTGGTGTAAATTTTATTCTAATCATTGTGAATTTGATTTTAATGTGTCTTAAATACGAAAAAATTCTCAACTTATTTTGTGAATTTTTTTGTATTTACAATTTTTTGTGAATACATTTGCATTCACAGATTTTGATGTGAATTTTATTTTTATTCACAGGTTTTTTTGTAAATATTAACATTTTTTGTGAATATTCACAATGTTCTTCTGTGAATTTATTTGTATGTTCATGCATGTGAATACATGCATGAATGCATGTGCATGCATGTGAATACAAATAAGCGAAGTATGAATAAATATTTCACTAATAGCTCACCCTGCAAATACGTCAATTTAATAGTGGAGGGGAGTGAAGACTTAAAAAAATATATTTATAGCATTTGGTAATATACAAGGTTTCAGAAACGACGTGTCCTGTTTTTTCGAACTGGCGCAGAACGAAAAAAAGATTTCTCCCCTTTCAAAAAGATATGAAATCCCCTTTAAAAACTTTTAAAAAGTAAAAAAAGAACGCCAAGTAACAAAATGCCCCCGAAAACATTATTGCTTGTTTGAGCATATACAAATTTCTGATTTATCTTGAAATATTTTTTAATTTAATTTAACGAATCCTTTTATTATATTTTTTCAATTGAAATGTACAAAAAAAAGTGAAATTACTTTTGATAAAATAGCCAAGCAAGTTTACTAAAAACGTAAACAAAATTGTTAAACCTTAGAACTAATATTTTCCTAAATATTTCATTTTTATTTAAAAAATCACATTACTATTATAACAAGAAATTGCTATTACCATTATATAAAAATAAAACGTATTTACCACATAAGTACACTGGAAATGCTGTGCAACGACTTGGCGTGCATGGTTAAGAAAAAAAGCTCGGCGAAGGATTTCGTCTTTCCAACTACTTAACTCTCAGGTTGGAAAAACATAGACTGCTGCAATTTGTTATGCAACTGGAAATCAAATTTCGTGATTCCGCAAAGTATGGATCAAATCAGTGATGTTCCTCTAGACGACACAATACGTTAAACCTTTTTTTTATGCATAATTGAATACGATATATAAAAGTATATACTTTCTCCTCTATCAGATAACTTTATACATTACATGAAATATATTTTGTATATACTTTTGTGTATTGTATCCGTCTCTAAGCCACAGCATCGGCAAGTTTAACGGTCGCATTACGGTGCCGTCGTCTTGCTGGTGAAAAACGAAATATCTGAGTATCTCTCCTGATACTCATTGCGCTATATTCGATGGTTTTTCCGAGTACAGTCGAATATTTGTCAATAGTGGATATAACGTAGCTCTGACACGGTCACGTGAATTGTGTGGACCGATATATACACTATTAACACTATATATCAATGTTATCTTGTCCGAATCACACTAGCGCAAGGTGCAGGAAATCGCATTGCTAATAACATTGGTAGTTGGTGCGTTGTTAAAGGTTATATATATATTTTGTATCTTCCCGAGCTTTTTCTCTTAACCATGCACGCCAAGTCGTTGCACATCATTTCCAGTGTACTTATATGGTAAATACGTTGTATTTTTATATAATGGTAATAGCAATTTCTTGTTATAATAGTCATGTGATTTTTAAAATAAAAATGAAATATTTAGGAAAATATTAGTTCTAAGGTTTAACAATTTTGTTTACGTTTTTAGTAAACATGCTTGGCTATTTTATCAAAAGTAATTTTACTTTTTTTGTACATTTCAATTGAAAAAATATAATAAAAGGATTCGTTGAATGAAATTAAAAAATATTTCAAGATAAATCAGAAATTTGTATATGGTCAAACAAGCAATAATGTTTTCGGGGGCATTTTGTTACTTGGCGTTCTTCTTTTACTTTTTAAAAGTTTTTGGCATTACGCAATTCCCAAGCGTTGTCCCTCTTGGATGAACGTTTGCGAGCACTAGAAAAAACATGAACGAGAAGAAGACGGTGGAGGAGCTTCATAGACCCGCTAGACGAAATTACCCTCGCCGTCATGTGAATATTCGCGGATTGGATGAAACATGGCAGGCGGATTTTGTGGACATGTCAGCGTACGCACCATTTAACAATGGATACAAATTCTTGCTAACGATCATCGATATATTTTCCAAATTTGCCTGGGCTGTACCGGTAAAAAGTCAAAATGGTAAAGATGTATCGAGCGCCATGAAATCCGTACTCGCGAAGGGTCGTGTACCGCAAAAATTACATGTCGATCGGCGCAAAGAATTTTATAACAGCGACTTCAGAGCTCTCTTACGACATTATCGTATTGAATTATATTCAACATTTAGTAACATGAAAGTGTCGATATGTGAACGCTTTAATCGCACTTTGAAGACCCGCATGTGGAAACAATTTAGATGTCAAGCTATAACAGCAGCAAATATCGTACGATATAAATGAAACCGAAGAATGTCACCGCTAAGAATGAAAAAAAGATTCTTCGCCCTATTTATGGAAATTATCGTCTCAACCGTACGCGGAAAATAAAGTTCAAAATTGGAGATAAAGTTCGAATCAGCAAGTACAAACATGTTTTTGAGAAAGGTTATACACCAAATTGGACGACTGAAATTTTCACTATAAACAACATACGAAATACCGACCCTGTAACGTACAAGCTTACGGATTATCAGGGTCAGTCGATTGAAGGTGGTTTCTATCAGGAAGAACTCACTCCCGTCAGAAATCCGGATATTTACCTTGTGGAAAAAATAGTGCGTAAACGTGGAAATCAACTGCTAGTGAAATGGCTAGGTTTCGACAATTCACACAACAGTTGGATAAATGAGGAGGATTTGTAAAGGTTTTTCAAAATAAAGGATAATAAAAATATATCAAAAGTTTTCTTTTTATTTTTTATAACCATATGGTACAGTATCCGTAGTGTCCGGTAAAATAATTCGCTTATCATCTAGCCAACTTAATGCTATTTTTTTCTGTCTTATCGTATGGACATCGTGTTTTTTGCTTTGATATTAAATATTGATATTTCACTGAATTTTCATGTTCCAGCAAACATTTTTTATAATCTTCGAATTTGATGGTTTTCAGAGTCGCTCCTTTAATACCTTTTGCTCGCTTTTTTTCGCTACTTTCACCGAAAGTTTTAAAAGCGTACAATTTTGCTCGTAATCCGATGAATTCCTCCATTATTTTACCATTCATTTCATCTTTCATTAAGCCGAGAACTTTTTTATTCGCTAGTGGCATTCCATATATGTTGTCAGCCGGATAATCGGAAGTATCAAATCTATGCAGATCACGTTTCAAATACGCATATATATCGGGGACGGTGAAGTGATACAAAAGGCTGTCTGTGTCCGTGTACATGAGCTTTGCATGATCGCCAAATGTTGGTTTTATATAATGATAGTGGAAGTCATAGATGCACGTTTTTGCGAGATCGAGAATAGAAAATCCAACGTATATGGGTTTATTGAAGTTTACTTTGACACGATTCATTTCAATTATCACAATATCATTATCAAATACGGTGCAGCTATGGAAGTTCGGTTTTGCAATGAGAGCCTTCGCACCGTATCTACCTTCCCACTTTGTCACGAGTTTCACATCCTTCTGTTTTCTCACATTTTCCATCGTTTTTCCAAATACCGCATTATTCATTAGTTAAAAAAAGTTCTTTTCGAATTCATTCGTTGATTTTTTCCTTAATTCGGTGTTCAGATCAATGTATGTTTTAAGCCATGGGGCTTGTTCAAACCTCAAGACTATAAATTTTCTTCGACTTCATTCCAAGATTAAAATATTGCTTTAGATTTATATAATGAATAATGTACTTATTTTTTGGGGAAAGTGTCGTCATCAATTTTGAATTTTTACTGCCAGGCGGTATATAGTGCTCGGGGCAAAGGGGAAGGTCTTTATGTGATTCGAAAAGTTCCTCAGGATACTCCAAATCGACTTCAAGGATATACCCTGTAGGAGAATCATCGGGAACTGTGCGGACATCTATCGGCTCGTGCTCCCATTCGAAAGAGCTAACCGGCAGGTATTGGCTCATAGCTGCTCCGTATAAATTATTCACGTCAAAGTACATTAAGTATGATTCTTCTTTGCTTTGATCATAATCTTCACCCATGTATCTATTGTTTGCTTGAGCATATCGATTCAAGCACTGCGATACGCCACCTCGAATACATTTCTCGACAAATAGAAGCATTTCCGGATCGGTGAAAAGCTCAAGTTCTACACCGGTACACTTGAGCATTGCGTCAAAAGCAAGTCCCGGTGCCGTGAAATAATGTAGAGGATCCAGCATGTATGTAGAAGAGCAATTGCGTCGAAAATTCTCAAATATATCTGCCAATAGTAGGACATCAGTTTTTAAATACAAATCTGAATATTCACCTAATGAAGTTATGTGAAATGTACGCCAAACTTTATTGGCATGCTCGTAGTCTTGTTCTGAAATATCTTCATTAGTTAATTTTGAATAGAATGCTTCTTTCGATGGTAACTGCTCTTCATTGAGTTTTCCCCAATCATCAACGTACTCATAGGGGAAGACACCTTTCCTCGTAAGCAACTGGAATTCCTCCACACTATCACAATATTTACGTGTGATTGATTTATCACTATTGTCCAAGTACGATGCTAGTTTTTCGAGACTACTTGCCATAAACCTGAACGAGTCGATGAAACGTAAATTTACATTTGTACCATCAACGTATTTTGTGAATGAAATATATCTCTCCTTGTATACGGGAAGAAGTTTGACTGTACCATCGAATTGTGTTGCCAATGTTTTTAGTAAAAAACGTGAATCGTAGCCGGACAGATTATGAAAGACGACGGGAATACTGTGACATTTTGTATAATTCAAATTACACCACTGATGGGCAGCACCACGAAATTTACCTGTGACATGGCAATGATCGCGGTGTTTCACATCGGTTGCCGTAAAAGGTTGTTCACAGATATGACACTTTATAGCATTATAGTATTGTTGTTTTTCTTGAGAAGTGAGTGGTGTCATTGGTACAATATTGGTAAAATAAGAATCAACAAGTTGAGCTATTTTGAATAATTCATTAACGAACCACTCGATACAATCGGGTCCTCGTTTCAATTCAAATGTGGAGAGGAAATCGTTGAAGGCACATTGCAAATAATACGCTGCACTGTGTGGGACGTGCTTTTGATACTCACCGCCGGTTGGTTCAAGAAGACATTCAAGGTTGGCGAACACAACAAATGGCACATCATCTTTGTATCGATAATTTTTGAAATGCAAAATTTTGTTTTCCTCGGTCGGTAAAATCATTTTCGTTTTGTTCATGCTCATGCAATCGTGTTTGTGATTTTCGTAAGAGCATTGAAGGTTGAAGTGATTCAAGCAGTTGTCACAAAACCAAGTATGATGATTATAGTTTGTTACTTGGACACTTAGCAAACGTGACAAACTGCGGATCCAAGCAAAGTGGTGGATTGGTTGGAAATTGTTTTCCCCATCTTCATCCATACCGATATTTCCCTCAATCATGAGAAGGTGTGTAGTAGGCCTATCCGATTTATTTTTACTCATGTACAACGGCACTATTTTACTTTTTCGGCCATCTACACCGTATACATTAATCGTCAAATTGTTCATTTTCTCGAATTTGCAAATGTCTTTCAAAACTATCGGGAAATGTATGCCGTCATATTTCAACACTGTTTTGAAGTAGGGGTACGAACTTGTGCGATGAACATTTTTTTTCGCTGAATAGAGTGCTGCTGTCACAGCCCACAAGAAACAGAATTCATCTCTGTTCTTCACATTCACAACAGCCTTTTTCCCCCGTATAGCCTGTGGAAGATCAGCATACGTCGAGATACCACCACGCAGTGGTACGTAGTGGTTGATGTTGACCGTCAAGTTGACAATTTCTCGCATCGACCATCCTGAATCGCGTTCTTGAAACTCTTCAACATCGACCAGGAGACGGTCTGTCACGTTCTCATCGAACCATCTCTTAATGTCCGTGGATGCGCTAATTGCCTCATTCCGAGTGTTGACATTTTTCTTTTTTTCAATCACTTCACCGTTTTTCATTGTAGAAAACTTGCACGCTAGCACAACGTTTGCCTTCAAATTTCCGTTCTTTTTGAGTACGTTTGTGAGCCGCTTGACAGTGGTGACTTTGGCATCATACAGGAATGATCGCAGATCCTTGTGGATGAAATTCACCACCGCCCCTGTTCGTATGCGATTTTGAAATGCGGACTCCAGATGCACCCAACGAACGCGATCGGATACTTTGTCGCGTGCCCCAATGTTTCCCCCTGCTCGTTGATGAGCTCGAAGTTTTTCAGTCAGCGATTTGAGCAGGGAAATCGTCGTTTGAATTCGCGTTTTTTCACCACTCGACAAACCCGGTGTTTTCAAGATTTTATTCAGAAGTCTGATATTTCGAGCCTGATAGTTGTTCCATTTTTCCACTTCTTCCGTAGATGCACTTTCCAACAGATTATAGGCATTTTCCATGATGCTTATTAATTTCAAACACTTTTCCGACTCCATTTTTTTTAATATTCGAAAGCTCACGCAAAGAGTTTCTGTGGATGATGCAGTTGTAAGAATGACCTCGCACTACTGCAGCGGCTGCATTTATAGTGCACATTATTGCGCAATAAGTAACCTCCTTGTCGGAATTTTCTACGTTGCATCCTTGTCTTCCTTTGGTGTAATGGGTGAATTCTTTGTCGACATAAACAATTCCCAGAATTATAATGCAATAACCGTGCAATAAGTAATGTGATATCCTTGTCGCAATTTTCTATGTAGCATCCTTGTCGTTCGTGTAACCTGATACCCTTGTCGGCATGGGCAAATTCATCGTCGGACTCGATATAAATAAGTCCCAGAATTATTATGCAATCATACAAATTACTGCGCAATATGTAATTTGATTCTCGCTATGGGTAAATTCTTTGTCACAGAAGCGATATGAACAATTCGCACAATTATGACTCTAGAATATTCGATACGAAGTTGATAGCCCGGTCGCCCTTTTCCGCAGCTAACGTGTTTCATAATGCTGTCATCGTCGAACTTTCTAGAACATTCGATGGTCGTCAAGCAATGATGATGTTATCGGGTGTTCTTGGAAACGATGACCATCGAATGTTCTAGAAAGTTCGCGCGCATGCGCTCGTTGTCAAATAACATACTTATTTCAAAATTCGTGATACCATCGTTTAAAATATTAGATCCTCCTTTAGCCGTATCAATGATCCAGAACTCTCCAACACAATAACATTATCGAGAACCTTCTAGAAGCTTCGATGAATCGTTGTAACGTCACTGATGCCCTTGTCGTAATTTTCTATGTCACCCGATCCTATCTTTAAAAATATCTTTAACCCTTCGAGTGCACACTGGGTCGTTTTGACCCAGTGAGTTATTTCGTGTAAGTACGTATTTTTCAACGTATGCCCCACTTTAAACGAATGTTTTGGCATTTAATTTTCGTTTTCGTCAAAAAATAAGTTTAGGGCCATAAAATATGGATAATTTACTACAAAAAACGTCTCTACAAAAAAAAACTAAAAATGAATATTTACCGGAATACAACGATTTGAAAAACGCCTTGGGTCAGATTGACCCAATGTGCACTTATAGGTTGGCGGCGGAGGTGTGCACTCGAAGGGTTAATTATCAAGGCCAGGGTATGATCAAATTGATATAAAATCATTGAAATTATGGTATTCAGCTCAGTCTCGCTCGAGATGGAGTACATAGCTGATCTCCAGGGTTTTAAAAAACCTTCCAACGAGTTTGTGTTGAAGGAATTTTCGATAGTTTCCCTGTGTGATTGCAATGTGCCCCCAATCACATTTCTCTTCGGACCGCCTTGTGCATGGAACGATTTACCCGTAAAATATAGATGCACAAATGCATGGCTGACGCGCCATTTCCATGGTATACCATGGTGGTTCGGTGCAATCCCATATGAGGCAGCACTGGAAATAATTCGAGGCATTTTCCAAAATGCTCGAACGATCTATGTGAAGGGATCGGAGAAAAAAGAATGGATGACGCCAATCTTGATGGAGGAACCTGGACGCATTGTTAATCTAGAACTTCTCGACTGCCGTTCGATTCAAAAGTTGCACAAGACGATACCCGCTGGATGTCCCTATTACGCAAACTCTACTAAGTTTAATTGCGCCATGAAAAATGTACGGGCGCTAAAAAATTGGATACTCGAACCTTATGATTGCATTTTTTCTCAATAAATCAATCTTAAACATCATACACGTTTTATGTTTATTTCAAAACCCTCCTCTATCATCCTTTGATCATGGAAGGCCTTTACAAATAATTAAAGGGAAACGATATACGAATAATCTCAAGGATTTCTTTATCTGTGTCCAGTGACATAGTTATTGGGGTGACAAACAGCTGTAGCACGCTGAGGTTTGCCGTGTACATCTTATCGGAAGTAACCGAATACGAAGAGAGAAAAAATATAGGTCGCATATTTGTCGCGTCATTGCTGCCACGTTGCACTCCCCAATAACTCGAACGCTCTTTCTCGGAACTCTATAGAAAAACATCGCAATACGATTCTCTCTCTTTCTCTCTCTCTCTCTCTCTCTCTCTCTCTCTCTCTCTCTCCCTCTCTCTCTCTCCCCCTCTGTCACACATAAATGTAGCGCGAAGCTAATAAGATTCTAATAAGAGCTTTATTATCGACTGTCGGTAAAATAATTCATTGTCTACAATAGGGTGACTACTGGAACGTTCGAGAACCACTCATATTACCTCCGCAATTATTGAGTCAACTGCGTAGCTTATATATTTAACGGGATAAACAATGCCCGGAAATCTGTCCTTGAAAATGCCCTACTGAGCCATCACATCGATGAATTGTCATCACTAAATCAACTGCGTAGTTTATTATATAAATATATATATATATTTTTTTTAACTTTATATATTTAAGTTTATATATATATACACACACACATTTTTTTTAACTTTATATATTGAGGTTTATATATATATATTGTGACCGCCAAATCGAGGGAGCTGGGGGAAAAGGATCGAGAGAGTCACAAAACTCCCCTCCTCCCGTCCCGACAATTTATATAGGACGCTAACCTAAAATCGGCTTGTCGGGATGAGAAAAGGGAACGCAGTGTCCGGCCAAACTGCAGCCCCGTGGATAAGGTAGAGGGGATGGGTCAGGTGTCGATCACGCGCGGCAAGAAAAATTTATCGTCAGTGAATTTATTCTACCGTTCGTTAACAATTTCCCCTCCTTCGCAAGGAACACGGGACAAAAATCAAGAAACAGAAATAAATACAATACGCGCAAAATCTCGCGAGACAGTTACTCTCGCGCGCACACACACACACACCAATTCCGACCGGGGCCTACACACACGCACAATCTACGTCGAGCTCGTTTTGGCCTCTCCTCTCTCTCTCCTTCCGGCCACACTAATATTACAAAACCGGGCCCCCGCTAATCGGTTACCCGGCCGAGCGTTAAATAAAAGAAAGATCACGGGAAAAATGCCCCGGTCGCTACTTACATGGACGCCGACGCTCAGCAACCTCTCCCCGCGACAAAGCCGGGAAAATCCTTACACCGGGGAAAGGGGCACCCGGTAGATGCAGTTAATATGGACGGGAGCCCGCACGGGTTCGAACCCGCACCCCGATGCTAAACGGGAGGCTAGTTCTCCATGAAGACGTCCCGGCTTGAGGGCAATCTCTCCCCCTTTCCCCTTGCTCAAGCCTCGCCGCAGGCCGAGGGATCACCGAGGACGACGCGTTCCAACTGTCCAAGCACTCTCTCACTCACACTTTTTACGGACTAAACAAGGATTCGAGCCGAAGCTCGTCGCGAAACGGAATTGAGCTTTCCGCGCGCAACCACGAGACCATTTCCCGACAATACGCGGTAGCTACGAGAGACGGGGTTCGATAATTACGGAAACGCGAAAGAGGCCGTGGCCACGGTAAAGATGCGCGAGATTTGCCAGAACATCATCGGAACGACAGTTAAGTGATATCATATCTTCCATGCTTGGAGCATTATAATATGCCACAGATGAAAGATCACATTGATGGCCCTCCACCTCAACGTCGGGAGTGTAAAAAATGCTGTGAAAATTCTTCCCGTACGGGGTTCTTCGAACGTGTTCAAACCTGTTTTTCACTATTGGAAAAGATGGGAGAGGTTTGAAAATTTGAGAGGGAGGCTTACGAGGGAGCTTGTAATTTTGTGGACCAACCTCAGACTGCACTATTTCACTGCACCATCAAAATCTTTCCAAAAAGAACTTTGAAAGTACGGGGAAAATGGATCTCTCGAGTATCAACAAAGTCGGCCGGATGGCGGAATTCCTCCCAACGAAGAAGCTGTCAGAACTCCCCGTTAAGTCGGAACGACTAATCTCCGACATGAGAGCCGTACAAACCAAATTTGGGAAACGCTACATTGCAGACATCGCGGATGAGTTCTCTGTCTTCTTACCGGCGCGACTTGTGAAGGCCTTCGACCAAGATCCAACAATGTTCGAGAGTATGTTGCAAGTGACACGCGATGGTCAACTCTGCATGCAGTATATTGGTGGAAAATACAACAGTGTCGAGTTCCGTCGTCTCTGAACATGGTGGACGGGGAAAAACATTTGTTGGAACATCATCGTCGAACGGCTGTCAGCATCATTGATAATATGCTGCAACTGGTCAACTCAGTGGTGGGAACTACAACAGCGTCGAGTTCCATCGTCTCCAAGCGTGGAGACAAAATTGGGCACCACCGGTGAAGGGCTGTTCGCGTGGTTTTTTTCAGTGCTGACTATGTAAAAATGTATATGTTTGATCGAATTATAAATAATGGATGTTTTCGCCGTAGAATAAAGAATATAAATCATATATATTTTCATCGAAATGCGTTTTATTCATTTAAAAAATCCCACGCTCACGCTTCGTATACGCTCAACTAGCTTTTCACCGATTTTACATTCTCATGGGCGCAGTTGTATTTCGTGTTGAAGGGATGATGGGGGCATTTGGAGTTTGTGATTTTCGGTAGCTTCTACAGCGATGGACAGTTCAGAGTCTCCAAGTCGATGACTTTTGTCGCGGGATCCGTGAATCTCGATAGCCATGCGCACTTTTCGAATCCCTTCGCATAGATGGTAGGAGCTCCATGCAAGAGTTCTCGAATTGTCTTTCTAGCTGCCTCGTATGATATGCCGCTGTGGTCCCATCGTATTCCATGGAAATTGCGTTCCAACTACTTGTTTGTTATTTTGTACCTGACCGGTAAAGAGTTCCAGGCAAATGGTGCGTTCAAGGCGAGCGGTAGCGGTTCAGCATTCTTGTCGTGGAGTTTGACGATGGACATCTCATCCAAGATAAATTCGTTGACGGGTCTCTTGAAGCCCTGCACATCGACAATGAGCTCCATGTCGACTGAAGTGGACGCTCATCATCGGCATGATTTTATACCAATTTTTTAAGTCAACTACTGATTGGATTGTACTCGACACTACGATCATAGACGATCATACAATACGCCGAAGTTTGAGGCGGAATATTGTTTTTCAATTCAAACTCAAGGCGCACGTCAACAGGGCCGGACTTGAGCGAATCGTTTTGTTTTGAGCAGTCAATGACAACGAGGAGGGCTTTGTCTAAAAATGCAATCCTGCTCTGCCATGGTTCAGCCTCTTTGTTGTAATAGGTCGGGTGAAAGTTTGCATACATCTCGTAGAGTAGAGCATATCGATTTTGATCAATGTTCAAATTCAAATTTCCATATGGATAACATTGTGAGTTGAGGTATAGTTTGACGTCGCTCAGGTTACAATGATCAAAGTGGCTCGCATTTTGTTGATTCTTATTTTTCCGTCCCGTCTGCAGCACGAGTATGACATATCGTGGCTTCTCCAGCTGATACGAGGTTTTCACAGACCACACGTGCTTGGAGGTGACAGGCAGCAATGGATACTCATACAGTTCCCATGTTCGGAAACTCATGGAGATTGGTGCGTCTTTGTCGAGAAACTTTAACAGTTGAATTTTTCTCTGATCCGAGATTGTTGCATACGGCAAGAGCCATTCTATTTTATGCAATACGAGTTTGTAGTCGTCAGGCGCTGTTTGTACAATGACATTGTCATCGGTCTTTGATCGCGTGATAATCAACTCATGCTTGGCATTTACGACAATTTTCCGATAATCTTCGGCAAATCCGAGGAGCATGCTGAGCAAATCCGAGGAGCATGCTACAGACATCAAAGTTTCCCGATACATCGACAATTTGCTTGGTCTCTTCGACATCGAGCCATCCAGTGTTCTCGAGCGTATAACTTTTGGCCGGTGAGAGAGCTGAATATCCCGTAATTACACTCGTAATGCCGACGTTTTTATTACGATCGATTTCTATGGCATTCAACTCCTATCGCACTTCCTCAAATAAATGACAAATGGCATTGTTGACGAGACTAGTAGCAGTGGTTAGCGCCCCGTCACGCTTGGATAATTTCCCTTATATGTGTAGGGAACTCTTGCTTGGCAGGATGGAGAGGTCTTGATGTTGGATGGCAATACGGATTTCATCGCTGTTATTGAAGGTTGAAGATGCATATGGCTGATAAGCGTGAACCTCACAATGGATGATGGATTCGTCAAAGACCACAAGCGCCTGAATGTTTACATTTTCTTCTTCCATTTCACGCAACAGATGCACAGAGCACAGACTAAATAATTTTCGTCACGCTGTCGCCACGCATTTTGAGACGCAAATTCTTCAAGAGTAGCACGTTTTCAGGTGTTAGCTCTTTAAACGCTGGTCGACGACTGATTGTTTTTATTCATGGCCGTGTATTGGTATTGGAAGATCTATTGAAAACAACGCCCATCACGACTTCATATGCAGGCGTATGGTGATTACTTCACCCTGGAAATTTACCAAATCACCGTCTTGATCCACTATGCGAAGCTGTATCGTGTCAATCGGTGGGCTTGTGATTGACAAATAAATTGCGTGGGAGGGAAATTCAATGATCTTATAACCCAGTGGCACATATGGAAAAAATTCTTGAATTTTGTGTACTTTTTGTCTGAATTTTGTGTGATATTGAGAATAGAGTTAAAGGTTAACAATTCCACAAGACCGAGAGTATAATTTTTGTGTGGCGAGAGTTCGATGGGGGAAAAGTATACCGCCTCGAGTGTGGACGATGAGCCAGATATGGTCAATGTTAAACTTTCATCCACGATGCTGGTAAATTAACAACTGAATTCTCCACGTCATTTCCCCCCTATATATTGTAGTCTTTGTGCTGTAATTACCGGCAAAGAAACTTGAGACACAAATGTCCACATTCAATCGTATCATATTCCTGATATCTAACATAATTATAATTAACGCTAGCGACACGGAAATATCTCATCAGTTCGGCTGGTGGTGGAAGATTGCCGAAACTATCAAAGGACATGACTTTCGATCCTGTCATTTTGTAAGCGACCCAGTGCGTTCCAGGACCGACATTTTCATCCAAATTTACAATTGCTGCTTCGCATTTGAGGGGTCCACTTGCTGGCAATGTATCGCCCATGTAAACTCCACGAAAATGTGAAATCTTTAAGAATTTTGCGTAGTTGAGTAGGTGGCGGTCGGTGAAGGGTCGGTGTGGTAGCGTTACTTCTAGTTTTTTGGCTTGATATGAAGACCCAATCCCTGCTTAAAGGGTTTCAGATGTAGACCCCGACCTAATGTAATCGCTTCAATTGTTTGATTATGGCGCTTACATTCATCTAATTCATGTTTAGCTGCTTGAGCGGCATTAACAGCTTTAACTATACTAGCCGCACCACCTGATAAAGCACCCGCAGCGCTGAGACCCGCAAAAATGGGCACGAGGAAAGGCAATAAACCACCAATTTTAAGGAGTACAGGTAGAACCCGGGGTGTGCGCACTTTACCACCTTGCAACATTACAGCTGCACGAGCACCCTTTAGAGCTGATTTGATAATCTTATACGGATCATTACTTCGAATCATTGTCCTCTTTGCAGCGCCAATTATCTTTTCCAAACAAACGCCACCCTTGCGGGCCTTCATTCCCATACCAAATTTTCTCTTTGTCTGCATAATATTTGCCACACCCCAAGCACTGGCTTTTTCACCGATACTAGCGTTTCTCACGGTAACACGTTGCCAAGCATGTTCAGCCAACACTTTATCCGCCAAATGTCTCGCCTCAAGATTATCCGGATTTTTCGAATACGCAATATCGTGTTGTTTGATATCCATCATATCACAATACTGATATCCAGGAAAATGTAGTTCAACGGGGAGTTTGTTGATTAGGCGATTGACCAAACCTTTACCACTCTTCCCATGCACAATCATGTCTAAAGACAATATACGACTGACGGATAATCCCTATAAGAAGTCTATTTATATGATTTCGCCGTTAGTTGTGTGTGAGATGATGTCCAGAAAGCAAACGATCGGAGGCGGACTTCCTGTGATAAATTTCGACGAGTTTGTCGAAGCCGGGGGGGGGGGGAGAAATAATAACGTTATGGGAATTTATTGCCGGTTAGCATACGTGCACTGTTTTGCGGTCCATCGAAGTGTGGTAATACCAACGCTTTGCTCACTCTCCTCGTCCATCCGAATGGTGTGAGACTTGAGAATATTTACTTGTATTCCAAACCGCTGAAGCAGCTAAAGTATAAGTTGCTCGAACAATTACTCAAACCTGTGAGTGGAGTTGAATATCATCCGTTCGAGGTGCGCGAACAAGTGATAGCACCAAGTGATGCACGATTCAACTCTATATTCATCTTTGATGACATAGCATGCGAAAAGCAGGATAATCTTCGGGCCTTCTTTTCCATGGGACGACACGAAATTGTTGACAGTTTTTATCGTTGTCAGACGTACACTCGTATCCCCGAACATCTCGTGAGAGATAATGCAAATTTCGTGGTGTTTTTCAAGCAGGATTATGTGAATCTCAAACACGTGTACAATGACCATGTTAATACGGATATGACTTATACGTGCTTTAAAAACATGTGCATAAAATTATGGAATTCCGACACGTATGCATTTATCACAATTGACAAGGATAGCGGTATTAATGATGGTCGATATAGACAAGGTTTTGATGATTTTCTTACCATCGATAAATCACTCATCGCTGGTGGTTGAAGAGACAGTATTGTGCACGCCTCGATAGCGACAACATGGAGTGCGAACAATTGTTGCGTGAAAAGGATGTATTGCGTGAAAATGCCAAGGCGAGCGATGCAATCAGACGGAAGCATAGAATGATGATATTTGGGAAAGATAGCGGTCAGCAGAGAATGCAAGATGTCTTTAAGCCTATAGTGGGGCCATTGGAAAAATTGGTGTCGTATAAAAACGGTGAAGTGGTGGTGAAGGAGGATATTAAGGATGAAAAAGTGGGTGATAATGTTGAACAAGGAGAAGATGCGTTAAATAGTGTGAACCATCAAAATGAGGCACATGATTCCTTAAAGAGTGAAACACAAGATTCTTTCAAATTGATATATGAGGATGATGACTCGCAAAATGTCGATAAATTGATCAGTGAATATCTCCTGTTATTACAAACAAATAGAACGGCAAACTTGGATGTATTATACGGTCTACGAAATCTCGCAAACAACAAATTAATGATTGGTAGTTCTCCGATAATTTTCGACTCTCAACATATTCGCGTGGGAGATGTGAGTTATACGAAAACTGTCGGATTAACAGAGCTGTTGTTTAAAAAAGTGCCCAATATCGAAACTCTCACACTGGACGATTTGAAGAACTATGCAAAGATTGTAATCTCGACGAATGCGCACAAAGAGTTGTATAAGCCTAGTGAGGCTATACGACGTATCACCAGTCACAAATTTAACACATGTATCGCAAATATAGTCGATCATCATGTGGGACAGGGCATGCCAAAGTATAAGCTAGCTTGAAAAAATACCCACTTGGACTATATTTATTGGGACAATCCAAACGAGCTAGTGGATCGCCTCCGCTTACTGCTGGCATCACAAGCAGCCGGAAATTCATCACATGCGAATGAAATTATATCGATTATCGAGGAATTGCGTGAAGCTAAAATCATTTTTTAACTCGACATCGAAGAATTTACGCATTCTCTTAATGAGTGTCGATGTGTTTGGACGTCATTGAAGTAGGAGTGTACTCCACAGTAAGCAAGGTCCTCTAGGTCGACCCGGAATTGGCTTTAGAATTACCGCAGATGGTCATTATGACTTGGGGCAGAAACAATCGTGTAACATTGCAAATCCGGAAGGAGAAGATGACGCCATCACTCTAAGTGCGTTACAAAAGAAATCTCGAACTATCATGAAGAACATACGCAAAAAATGAATGAGAGTAGTAGGTTGTTGGTTAATGGACTTGAAGCTACGATAAGGAACATTGCGAGGACACTCGAGGCCGATGTCAAAACTCTACAAGATTTGGTGACTCGTAATTCAAACGTCATTGCTGAATTGGATACACGACTGAGTGGACGGGAAAATGAACGAAAAAGGGGCGCTCTCGTGCTGGAGCTACATAAGCCTGCTCGACGAAACTATCCGCGTCGACATGTGGACATCCGTGGCTCGGATGAGACCTGGCAAGCTGATCTCGTCGATATGTCATACGCGCGGCAAAACTCCAAACACAAATTTCTCCTCACCGTCATCGATACCTTCTCAAAACTCGCCTGGGCCGTGCCAATGCTGAGTAAGAATGGTAAAGATGCAGCAGCAGCAATGAAGTCGATCCTCGTTAAGAGACGCATACCGCAGAAATTACACGTTAATCGGGGAAAAGAATTCTACAATTGTGACTTTAAGGCCATCATGAAAAAGTACAATATTCACATTTATTCAACATATAACAACTTGACGGCATCCATTTTCGAGCGTTTCAATCGTACATTGAAGAACAAGATGTGGATGAAATTTAGTCTTCGTGGTAATTATAAGTGGATCGATATTCTTGATAATCTAATTGCCGAGTACAACGATTCTGTACACCGCCCCATTAAGATGAAGCCGAGAAATGTCAACGCGGAAAATGGGAAGCAATTGCAGCAAGTTTTCAAATATACTCCAATGAAAGAATCGCCGAAATTCGCCATTGGTGATAAAGTGAGAATCAGCAAATTTAAGACTGTTTTCGAAAAGGGTTACCCACCAAACTGGACAACAGAAATATTAACAATCTATCGTGTGAAAAAAACTCATCCTGTCACATGCCACTTGAAGGACCATAAAGATGAACCGATAGCCGGTGGTTTTTACGAACAAGAGCTTCTCAGTGTCAAGCACCCCGATATGTATCTCATTGCAGCAGTATTGAAGAAGCGCGCTAATCGAATGTTTGTAAAATGTCTAGGGTTCGACAATAGCCACAGTAGTTGGATAAGTCAATCCGATTTGTAGTCGATATTAAAGAAAAATGGAAAATATGTATGTTTTATGACTCTTGACCTACTGGTCGTCTCCGCATGTATCCCGCCAAGGCCTTTGACCGACTCCACAGCAGGCTTGCTAACCCACCCCCCTCTAGCCATCGATAATCCCTCTTTCGTGGAACGTGGGTACGAGGAGATGGATAGAGTGAATAAACACATGGGATTATAAAAAGTCCGTTACTTTATTTACGGAAAATAATAAATCCATTCTTGCACAATTGAATATATACAACAACAAACATAGTTTTAACATGTTTTACATCAAGTAGACAAAATTTATACATAATTTTCACCAGTTTTATACATCGATATTCACAAAAATGTACACAATTTTACATCAAGGTTGTAGAAAAAAAAAATTACATAGCTTTTTACGGCGGTATTCTATAGTGCGCCCATGGTAGGGTATCAGAGGTACCAGGTATGATATACCGCTTACCGTCAAGAGGACTCAGAGCGATTTTCGTCTCGCGAATGGCGTAGACCTTATGCAACTTTGATCGAATGCACGTTTGACTACGCTCCATTTCAACTTCTTCCTTCAAACATCGAGCATAATCGTCAAACGTGATTGTCCTAGCCACAACGCTACTCTTGGCACCTTTAACTTTTTTCGCGTCCTTCTTACCCTCGACACGTGTCGCGTACATTTTCGATCGACGTCCAATAAATTCGGTCATGATAGCTCCATTACATTCGTCCGTCATGAGACCGGGTACCTTCTTATTGACGAGCGGTATACCATACCTATTGTCCGCCGAATAATCGCTTGTATCGAATTTTGAAATGTCGCTCTTCATGTCGGCATATCTCTCTCCGATCTCTCTCCGATGCCGATAAATGTCGGCATATATGACATTGAGAGCGGCATCGCTCTCAATGTCATATATGAGACTGTCCGTATCGGTGTATATGACTTTACATTTATTTCGATACAGAGGTACCATAAACTCGTGACGAAATCCATACAAGCACGGTTTGGATATGTCGAGAATGCACATACCCACATATGTCGGCTTGTTAAATTTCTCCGGGAGATTACGCAATTCCACGGCGACGAGGTTTTCCGAAAAAACACTTCGGCTGTCGAAATTTCGCTTCGCAATCATTGCCTCTGCGCCATACCTGCCCTCCCATTTTGTTAAAAGCTTTACATCGACATGATTGCGCACATTCTCCATCGATTTGCCAAAGACCGCATTATTCATTAATTTGAATAAATTCTTTTCGAAATCGTTTTTGGCAAGCGTTCGAAACTGGGTATTCAACTCGACATACGAACGCAGCCATGGGGATTGTGTAAACTGTAGGACTCTATGGATTTTGGTGAGGCAAAGTCCATGGCGTAAGCACTGTTGCAAATTCCGGTAGTGCATGATGTAGCGATTTTTATCGCAGACAGTTGCGATAGCTTGCTTTTATCGCAGACAGCTTTTCTTCCCGCTTACCCGGCGGTTTTTCATGTATTGGACAAAACGGCAAGTCTTTGTGCGCATCGTGGGGAGATTGGGGATATTCCAAGTCGACTTCAAGGATGTAGCCTATAGGTGAGTCTAGCGCGATGCATAATGGATCAAAATTTGACACATTGTTGGCCCACCGAAAATCTGCATATGGCAAGGGTTGATTGCCCATCCATACAAATTGTTGACGTCAAAATACATCAAGTATGATGATGCTTTCGATGGATCAAACGACTCCATGTACTTGTTATCAGCGTATGCATATCGGTTCGAGCATTGACTCAGACCACCGCGTATACCCCGCTCAACGAATAAAAACATGTTGATGTCAGTTAGTAATTCAACCTTGACATTCGAGTGTTTGAACATGGCATCCCTGGTATATCCGGGCAATGTGTAGTAATGCGCGGGATCTAGGCCATAGCTCTCAACGCATGTATTTCGAAAGTTTTCGAAAATATCGGCTAATAACAAGTCATCTGTCTTCAGGTAGAAATCGCTATAGTCACCCAGCGTTCGAATGGAGAACGGCTCCCAAACTTTCTCAGCATGTGCGTACTCGCTCTCATATACTGTAGCATCTGTCAGGGAACTGTAAAATGCGTCACGTGGTGGTAGGCAAGTGTCGTCTAGCCTGGTCACGTCATCAATATATTCATAAGGGAAGACCCCTTTTCGCGTCAGCGAATTAAAATCGTCTGTCGAGAGAGTTGGGAATTGCGTGCGTAAAATTTTGAGTTTGTCTTCGGTCAAGAATGAGGCTAATTTGTAGAGACTGGTGTTGAGTAATTTGTATGAGTCGATAAAGCGCAGTTGGATCTTGTACTTTGAATCGTCTGTAATTTTAACATGCTTCGTGAAGGAGATGTATTTCTCCTTTGTGATTGGAAGCAAATTGGTTTTTCCTTCGAACGCTGTGGCTACTTCCTTGATTATAAAATGTGCATCATAACCGGATAAATTGTGGAAAACTACCGGAATGAAAAATGACTATTTGTAATTTAAGTTGCAGTTGTAATGGGCAGGGCCTCTCTAGCACACAGTCAGATAGCAATGATCTCGAACGCGTACATCTTCTTGCGCAAATGGTTTCTCCCATATGTGACATTGAGTCACTGCTCGAAAACTAGCCCACTCACTCGGTGTAAATGTACCATTGGTATATTATCACAGAACATTTATTTTATCCGCAGTGCTAGCTTTTTTAATTCTTCGACAAACCATGATATACAATCAGCACTGCGACGCGAGTGATATGAAGATAATGAATCGTCATACGAACAACACACATAGCATCCGATACTAAATACTTCATGATGTTGATACATATCTTTCGCTAGGTTCTCCCCATCGGTCGTTGGCAGCACACACTCCATATCAGCATACACAATGAAGGGATATCGCTCTTTCCGGCTAATGTTGCTGAACTGGAGCCACTTATTGGTGTCGTTTCTTAGACGGATCGCACAGTCATTTATTAATCCACAATCGACCTCATGTGATCGCAATTTTTCCTCGGAACCGAAGTAATGCAAACACCGGCAAAAAAGATTGTTTCGTTTAATTCATCTAGCATATATCATTACCTATATATATATTATGGTAACTACATACCGATCACAGATATATTTTGTATGCCCCTTTTTGCCCAGTTGCTTCGTCACGAGTCTCGACAAGTTCTTGATCCATACGAAGCATTGCTGTCCTCAGTATCATTTTGCATGTATAGCAGATTGATATGCTTTTCCTTCTTGTGTTGAGTTACGCGTATTGGAACAATGTCCTTTTTGGTGGTGGTGGTATACACATTGATCGATACATTGTTATGAAATTCAAATTTTCAATTTGATGTATCGTCACCGGGAATTCTATATCCTGGAGATTCAGTACTGCCGAATAATGAGGGTAAGAAGATGGACAGTGACTGTTTTTTTCAGCTGGGAATAGGGCAGCGACAACTGCCCATGCGAAACATGCATTACCGCCCGATTTGACGTTATCCACAACCCTCTTCAATATTATTTCCCGCGGCAATGGTATGGAGCACCCGACACGCATCTGATTACACTTATTCACATTTATCGTGAGATTAAGTATTTTCTGCAGAGCCACTATCGCGTTCTTGAAATTCATCGAGTAAGATTAAAATGGGCTCCATAACACGCTGTTCATATCACTCGTTCAAATCGCTTGTGATAAATACACTAAGCGCAACAATTAAGGGATCACTATTTTTTCGACGAAAAATAGCCCTTTTTCAAACCGCTGTAACTCGGTGAAAAATAGTCGGAGAAAACATGAAAAAAAAACATTTTGTAGTGTAAACCTTCGACTTTGATAATCTGATTATAAATCATTTTTTTCGTTTCGTTTAAATAAAGAAATTTGTTGTTAAACAAAACAAAACATTAAATCAAAAAATTTGCTCGAGTTTGACAAGGTACACGGGGAACAGAATTTTTTTTTCGAAAATCTGTTTCGACCATTCGAAAGCTTGTATCTTTCCCAACAATTTGGATTTTTTTCAATTTCTGTGCGATTTTTTTAGCCAAGTTATCGCAGCTTTACGAAAAAATGCATTTTTCAACTTTGACCGGTCATAACTCTGGTCCAAATCATCGCACAGCATCCAAACCGGCATCGTTGGAAAGGGTGGATTTCCCCCTACAAAACTGTTTTTTTTTCGTATTTTTCAGAAGCCGTTTTCGACATTGTAAAACTGATTGTTTAAAAGTGTGTAAAATGCCCATTTTTACACTTTTTTGTTTATCATGTTATAACATTACAACAAATGCAGAGGCACCAAAGGTTTTTGCGTTTTTTTTAGTTCAGGGTATGTAGAAATACGCCACCAAATAGCAGATCGCTGCTTTTATTCTTTATTCGGGTTGAAACCCCGTTCTTTTGGAGAAAATCGAGATCCGTCAATTTTCACGAAAATCGAGGTTTCTCAGGTATCAGCGCGGGGTGAAATTTCTCGAAAAAAAAAATCAGAAAATTACGAAATTTAGTATTGAAGGGTTTTCGAGGTTGCTGATTGCGAAGCTGGGATAAAAAATGGAAAATTTCAAAATGGCGGATCCAAAATGGCGGATCAAATGCAAAAATTCTTGCAATCGAGCGAAACTCGATGTTTGGGGGTTTTCGAGGTAATTCATTACGGATCTGAGGTTTAAATTGAGGATCGCAAATTCGAATTGAATCACACTTTGCATTTCGGTTCGCCATATTGGACCCGCCGTTTTTTTTTATTTCTTCGACCTGAGATTCGTAATTAACGATCCCTCAAAACCCGCAGATTACCGAGTTCCATGCGATTCAGATCTATCAGAAAAATTGTAAAAGTACCGCCGGCATTCGCGTTATCCAAAACGTACCACGAGGAGGTTGCACGGTCGGATTTACGCTTCGGGGGGGGGGGGCATTGTCAGTTCCGGTCTGATCGAAGTGAGTTTTTATCTCTGAAGTGAGTTCTTATCTCTGCAATGCCTTTTTAGGGATGGGGAGAAAAGAATATGCACTCATAACATTAAAAAATAAGGAATACAGAGATCAGGACCCCGCGGTTCGTCAATTCCGCAGCATTTAATGACTCCAAACCCTCTCTGTAGGACGGAGAAATATTGCAGAGATCAGGACCCCGCGGTTCGTCAATTCCGCACCATTTAATGACTCCAAACCCTCTCTGCAATAGGGGGTGAAAAGTGAGGGAGGTAGGACCGCACTAGTAGCGTGTGTTGCCACCTCGGTTGCGGATCACTACCAACAATCGATCACGCATATTTATGCACCTACGGATTGCTGCCTGTGGAATTCGGCGCCAAGTACGAATGAGCGCACGACTTAACTCATTCGTATTGGCGACATTTGGATAATTCCGCCGCAAAGAGCGCCCAACCATATTCCAAACATGCTCTATTGGGTTCAAGTCGGGGCTGTTCGCCGGATGGTTGAGAGTAACAATCCGATTCTGCTCCATAAATGCACGTGTAAATGCCGCTGTGTGACAACGTGCATTATCTTGCACTAGTCGGAAGCGACCTCCGATCCGCTGCCGAAATGGCACAACATATGGTCTCACGACCTCGTCAACGTATCGTCTTGAATTTAATCCCGGTGCTGGTATGATAACCAACTCAGTTCGCGTATAACGAGTGATCCCCGCCCATACCATTATGGAACCACCGTTAAACATTCGAACAGAGCGCGAACATTGTGGGGCAAAACGTTCGCCACTTCGACGCCAAACTCGTATCCGACCATCATTGCCATGCCGCGCCCACTTCAGTCAACATGGAGCTTATCGTGGACGTTCAAGAGACCCGTCAACGAATTTGTCCTAAAGGAGATGTCCATCGTCAAACTCCATGAGAAGAAGGCTGAACCGCTGACATTCTTTTTCGATGCACCATTCGCTTGGGACGCTTTACCGGCCAAGTACAAAATGACAAACAAGTGGCTGGAACGCAATTATCATGAAATGCGATGGGAACACAGCGGCATACCATACGAGGCAGCTAGAACGACAATTCGAGGAATCTTGGAAGGAGCTCCTACGATCTATGCCAAGGGATTCGAGAAGTGCTCATGGCTATCGAGATTCGCGGATTCAGCAACAAAAGTCATCGATCTGGATACTCTGGACTGTCCATCGCTGCAGAAGTTGCCGAAAATCGCAAACGTTAAATGTCCCCATCATTCCTTCAATACAAAATACAATTGCGCCAAAGCGAATGTAAAGTCGTTGCAAAGCTGGCTCTCTGTGTACGGAGCGTTGTGTGAGCGGGGGATTTTTTTTAAATGAATAAAAACATTTTGAACAAATATCGTTCTCCATTTATTTCCTATATCTACGGCGAATACAGTTTGACGACATTTTTTTTACATTATATTCGATGAAAAAGTTTTTTCGTACATTTTTACATAGCACCAAGTGTTGAACACTTTACGATGATGACTGTAATGCAAACAGTCGTTACACTCTACGATGGTGACGATGCCAGCTGCCGCTGAACTCGTTGTTTCCACCGGGCCTTCACGAGCGTTCTTTTCCACCATACTCAGACTCGAGCATCGAAAAATCTACGATGATGATGACTGTGATGCAAACAGTCCTTGCACTCTACGATGGTGATGATGGTGGGTGCTGTTAAACTCGTTGTTTCCACCGGGCCTCCACGAGCGTTCCTTTCCACCATACTCAGACTCGATGGAACTCGACGCTGTTGTATTTTCCACCAATGTACTTCATGTGGAGTTGACCATTGCGCGCCAGTTGCAGCATACTCTCGATCATTTTCAGATCTTGATCGAAGGCCTTGACCAGCCGCGCTGGCAAGAAGACGGCAAACTAATTTGCAATGTCCATGATGTAGCGTTTTCCAAACTTGGTCTGTACAGCTCTCATGTCCGTGATTTGATGATCCGAATGAACGTGGAGATCTGACAGCTTCTTCGTTGGGAGGAATTCCGCAATCAGGCTGACTGTTGATATATGAGAGATCCATTTTCACTCTTTTTCAAAGTTCTTTTCGGAGAAGTTGATGGTGCGGTGGAATAGTGCAGTCTGAGCTTGGTCCACGAAATCATAAGCTCCCTCGTAACCCCTCCACTCAGATTTTAAAAACTTCTCCCCACTCATCTAATCATAGGCATGTTTAACAGGTTCAAACGCTTTCGAAGAACCTCGCACGTAGAGAATTTCCCCCCTCGCAACACTTTTCACAGTCCTGACGTTGGGGTGGGGGACCATCAATGTGATCCTTCATCTGTGGCGTGTTATAATGCTCCATGCATGGAAGATACGATATCACTTCACTATCGTTCCGATGATGCTCCGGCAAACGATCCCACAGTAAACCAATAAAGTTACCCCAATACTTTAGGAACAAGACCTTTGGAACCTGTTCGAGCTCGTTTTTGGTCAAGTCCAGGGGGTGCTTGGCCGGATGCACTGCGTACATACTTACACATGTGAACATCTCGACGTAATCTTGTGGAGTGAAACCTCGACGGGTTGAAGCGTGTTGTGGAATAACGCTGCAGCTGCATGCAATAAATAAAGCATTTTATGGGCTTTAAAGGGCCACCCTTCATATGGGAACTATCGTTATCTCACTCTCGAAAATTTTCCTAGCCATAAAACCATACACACACACACACGCGCGCGCGCGCACCCACGCACGCACACACATACACACACACACATGCACAGATTTGCCTAAGTTGTTGTTTTTATATATATAAACTCCTGTGAATAGTCTAGACAAAAATGCTCCGCTTACATCTATAATGTTGATAATAAATTATATCAGATTTTGTGGGTTTTCAAGGACCCGGGACTCTATGATGCCCCCGCCCCCACAGAGTCGACAACGGCTTCCCCCTCTCTCCCGCGGGTGCAGCTATCGCCAGGAAGACATCGTCACCAAAAACTAGCCTCCCCACGCTCTATCACCCCTCCCTTTTCCCTCCGCCGGAACCCCGCACGCGGCTGCCGCATGCAGAATCCCCCCCCCCCCTCCGCCAAGCATACCCCGGCTTCCCCGCGCTCGACTCCCCCGCCCCGTGCCCCCCTGAGATCCCGGCGTTAGAATCGGCCTAGCTACTCTAATCTGGCGTACGTTCCTACCGGACAAATCGCGTTCCCGACCCCATTGACTCGAATTCCAATGTACGTGAGTACGAGCGTAATTCACTCGAGCCCGTTGATGGTCGCGAGTTAAAAATGGAACGCGATTTGTCCGGTAGGGACGTACGCCAGATTCGCGCAAACGATTCCTCACCGTCGATCGTGAGATGGGCCTTTAAACTACTTGACTCACGATTTGCGGTGTTGTGATGAAATGATTGTGGCGTGTACTCTGTACAATCCGCCGATCTCCGCGCGCACTCGTTACTCGCCTCCGTCCTTGCCCCCGTCGTCGCCGATATCGGCCAGTTTGCCGATGTTGAGTACTTACACGGCTGATAACGGACTGGCTCACTCCCATAGATTGAGCGACTGCACGCTGTGATTGGCCTTGCCCCAAAAGAGTTAAAACTCTACTGACCTCACCTTCCGAAAGCTTTTTTCGCACCATGATAAAAAATCAGCCATCCGCGGAACAAACACAAAATTGAGAATAATTGTAAGGTTTGTTACGCAGAAGACTGGAAAGAATGAGTGGAGAAAAGATCAAAACGAATAAATATTGTGTGAAACGCACGCAAATGAAGTAGCTGACAAAACAAAAATATTGTAGGTACCTTTGCAATAACGTATGTGTACGTCTGTTGTACGACCTCTGCTTTCTTCACACTTTAAGACTAGTAGTTGTCAATCAATGTTTGTGTCAATGAGAGTGACGAGACAAATTTCATAGTTATTCCCCAAAGTACGGGGAAAAAACTCAAGTTCAAAATAAAAAACAAAATTAACAGATCACATATGGCGAACCGAAATGCAGAAATTAAATGAAATCGCATGGAACTCGGTAATCTGCGGGTTTTGAGGGATCGTTAATTTCGAATCTCAGGTCGAAAAAATAAAAAAAAAACGACGGGCCCAATATGGCGAACCGAAATGCAAAGTGTGATTCAATTCGAATTTGCGATCCTCAATTTAAACCTCAGATCCGTAATGAATGACCTCGAAAACCCCCAAACATCGAGTTTCGCCCGATTGCACGAATTTTTGCATTAGATCCGCCATTTTGGATCCGCCATTTTGGATCCGCCATTTTGAATTTTTCCATTTTTTATCCCAGATTCGCAATCAGCAACCTCGAAAACCCTTGAATACCAAATGTCGTAACTTTCTGATTTTTTTTTTCGAGAAATTTCACCCCGCGCTAATACCTGAGAAACCTTGATTTTCGTGAAAATTGACGGATCTCGATTTTCTCCAAAAGAACGGGGTTGCAACCCGAATAAAGAATAAAGGCAGCGATCTGCTATTTGGTGGAGTATTTCTACATACCCTGAACTAAAAAACGCAACAACCTTTGCCTCTGCATTTGGTGTAATGTTATAACATGATCAACAAAAAAGTGTAAAAATGGGCATTTTACACACTTTTAAACAATCAGTTTTACAATGTTGAAAACGGCTTCTGAAAAATA
This sequence comes from Ophion ellenae, assembly GCA_963210295.1. Taxonomy (NCBI): domain Eukaryota; kingdom Metazoa; phylum Arthropoda; class Insecta; order Hymenoptera; family Ichneumonidae; genus Ophion; species Ophion ellenae. The sequence continues at coordinate 21,615,333 of OY723386.1, forward strand.
CGAAAAAAAAACAGTTTTGTAGGGGGAAATCCAAGCTTTCCAACGATGCCGGTTTGGATGCTGTGCAATGATTTGGACCAGAGTTATGACCGGTCAAAGTTGAAAAATGCATTTTTTCGTAAAGCTACGATAACTGGGCTAAAAAAAATCGCACATAAATTGAAAAAAAAAAAACAAATCGTTGGGAAAGATACAAGCTTTCGAATGGTGGAAACAGATTTTCGAAAAAAAAATTCTGTTCCCCGTGTACCTTGTCAAACTCGAGCAAATTTTTTGATTTTATGTTTTGTTTTGTTTAACAACGAATTTCTTTATTTAAACGAAACGAAAAAAAATATTTATAATCAGATTATCAAAGTCGAAGGTTTACACTACAAAATGCTTTTTTTCATTTTTTCTCCGACCATTTTTCACCGAGTTACAGCGGGTTGAAAAAAGGCTATTTTTCGTCGAAAAAATAGTGATCCCTTAATTGTTGCGCTTAGTGTAGTTCGCAGTTTCGCGTGTTGACACTTTTATTCGCATGTTTGTCACCACTCGCGAATTCACCATTAAACACTGTATTAATTTTAATACGGTTGTGCTTGTCGATGATATTTTGCACATGATGAAGCACTAGGACGCAAGCATCATTTAAAAAGTGTTTCGGCTCGATATGGCTGCGATTGATGATGGAACCGGTCAGTATCCGACTCTCGAAGGATGTTTTAATCTCTCGCCAGATTAACTCATGATCACCATGTCCTGCACCCATGCTTATGAAACGACTCCGCACGCAATTCCTTAATCCTCCAAGACGCGCTATTTGGGCTATAGTTACTGTTGATGTCCAATTAATATTCGCGGGCGCTTAATCCGGCTTTGCGTTTCCAGCCCTTCAGTGAACTCGACGCATCGTTGCTCCCACGCGGCAAAATTTTCTACCGAACTTAAAAGCGCGGCTTGGTCATGCAAGATTTGCTCCATGTTGACGAGTTGGAAAAACTTTCACGATGTTAACAGACTGACTGCTTCATGCAAAGTGCGGCCAAATTTGAGCGGAGCGGATAATTAAAAAGGCTCTTTCATCGGGGAAAAAAAATTTCGCCCCTCTCTCTCGGGAAAACAGACTTTTCTGATAATGCGTCGGTGTAGATTGCTCGAGGAACATGATACAAAAAATAGGAAGTCGGGATGCATTGGGTCAAAAGATTTTATGGGTCCTGTAGCTCAAGTAGTCCATCGGCGCCAACGGCACTTGACAATAGATCCCTAAAATTTATAGTTTTTCCAAGAAATCCTGACTTGTCGAGACCTGTCTAAAGTGTTAGCAAGATTCGTGACGAGTGGACTCGCATGCAAACATCTTCACATTATCTTTCGGAATGGAGACATCGATGAGACTTTCAAGAGTGCAGCTGCGCTCAAGTGGTCCATCCGCGGTCACAGCCTTTGATCCCTAATGATTATAGTTTTTCCAAGGAACCTGTCAGGACCAGTCTCGAGTGTTGGCGAGCTTTGAGACGAGGCGGATCCAATCGACATTATCTTTCGGAATGGAACCAGCTGCATGTCATAAATATTGGGCTTTGAAAGGCCGCCCTTCATGTGGCGCCTAGCGTTTTCATATTACCAATCATCCCCCCCCCCACACACACACACACGCGCGCGCGCGCACACACACACGCACACGCTTTTTGATATTTTGTCACAATTCTTGAGACTTTGAAACACTATGCGTGGTCCCGAATTGTAAACAAAAATTAAAAATCGATAGTAAAAATGCTTCAATGTTCAAAGTTTCGGAAAATAAAGAATTGTGACGAAAATGGGAGGTTTCTGGGTATCGAATCCCTAAAAACGTCACAACACGTTTGCGAACACCATTCCGACCCGCGATATATCATACGAAATTTGGTGAAGCAGGGTCCAGATGGACGAATTCTCATCGATTTAAGTATAAATTAATTACATACCTACATAAGTATAGAGACTTTATCTCTCCCTTTTGCATGCAGGCAAAAAATTGTACAAAACTGCTGTAATGTTCGTTTGTAACATAGTGGCATACTCCCAAAAGAAAAACGTTAAGCCCTGGTACACGTTTTCACAACGTCCCTGAGAGTTTTAATCGACACCACTGTGATGAAAATAAATATATATTATACCCCATTCTGCGCCCACAAAACTACTATTTTGCATACAAATTTCTTAACTCCGTTGATACCGCATGAAACCTCCTATATACATACAAGAATTAATTTTCTTGTAGATACCTTAACAAGCGTCGACGATTGCTTACGGCCGTCCCATCGATTTTTGATCAAGAAGTCCAAGCACCTTCTGAGGATACTGACGAAGAAAGTGAGTGCAACCAATACAGAATGGCCTAAAAATTGGTATGAAATGTTCACCGTTTATACAGTGCTATGATATTGCAGATAAATCAAATGTCGTAAAGAAAGTTGCGATAACTGGTAGCGAGAACCGATGCATGATGCCAAAAACACCATTTACGGCGTCGATCGAAAACCGACTCGACCCTGTAAATAGATGTTTGGATCGGTCATGCGTTAAAGAGGATTCGAAGTCGCCGCTGCTCTATACGCAAGCAGAACATCAATGTTATGATGATTTTCAATCGACGAATGAAGCAGCAAAAATCAACAATCTTGCAGTCAACTCAAGCTCTAAAACGAAATCTCAAGCCACTAACGATTATCTTAGTTTGAGATTTTCTGTGACGAATGATTCGCAATTTCGCATTGCAAACATCAATTAAGTCTGTAGTCCCTTTGCCAAATTCATGGAGCATTGTTGAATCATCTACAGAACGACAGCTTCTGATGATCTCCTAGATGACAACGATTAATAATGTCGCAGGCGGTTCATAAAGGTATCGTGATTGATGAAATCAGAAAAATCCAGTATACTGTCCATGGCAAGCCTGTATCGTGTCAAGTGCTACGACTTCGCAAGAACTGACGGACTCTCAAGATCTCCCAAAAATTGTCAACGAGTTCGAAAGTCTGTGTGTCCACGATGGTCTGAGGGACACCAATGTCAGTATTGCGAGTGCTAGGACTGTATGCGTCGATACCATGAACATCAGCCGGTCAACAATGCGGTAATCGGGGGAAAAAATTGCAATCAATGCGTGCGCCGTAGGAAAACGTTACGGCAAAAAGAATTTCGTTACACGAACCTTGTTGATCGAAAAAATATTAAGAATATGCGATTAAAGATTTATCCTGAGAGGAAGCGAAGAAATCGTCGAACGAGGCGGATACATGTACTCACGGAGTGTTCGACACAGCAGCAGAATAAATTCGCTGCAATAAACGGATAGCTACTCGAGAAACAATGTGAAACTAAATATTCAAAAAGCGCAAGAAACTGCTTTGCAAGAAATACTCGCAGCATCAAAACAAAAAGATGTTTGAGGTCAACATTACACTAAAGAATGTGCCATGTTGCGTATGCTGATGAACATCCGATCTCCAAATTATTACGACTTTTTGAGAAAAATGAAATATTTTCGCTTCCACCTACGAGGATTGTTCGAAATTATTTATCGCTCATCGATTCGAAATGCGGCTTCGACGAGGAATTTTTGAGTTACTGGAACTGAAATTCCGATTGAAGGAGCCGATGCAGCGCCATGGAAGGCTGGTTTGCGATGAAATTAACTTGCGAAAATCACGTACAGTTTCTGCAAAGGACCTCACGTATACCGGACAAGGATGATCTCGCAGTACATGGCCTCGTGATTCCATTCCAACCGATTGCTGATAAATTTATTTAGCTAATCGTAGGCTTCGCGTCCAAACATTCTGTTAAGGGAGACTAACTGGCAAAATTGATGATGAAGGCGATCATTCTTCTGGAACAATGCGGTGCTAACATTCATGGTATAATAGCAGATGGTGCATAGACTAACACCAAGATGGGGACGGTACTGTGCATCAACAGGAGGATTTATAATGTCAACTTGTGGGTTACACATCCACTGGACAACGACAGACGAGTGTACGTTTTTCCGATGTACCGCATCTGATTAAAAATGTTCGCAGTCGTCTTCATAATACAATAATTAAATGGTTCTATGAAGATCATCTGATATCACCGAAGGTATAATTTTGATCACAGAACAACAAAGATAAAGGATTTGTCGAATAGCGATATTTCCAGAATCTTCTCGATACGGACACAGGCCACGTCGGGAATTTGAGGGCGTAACAAAAAATATGAAAACAACACGTCGACCAGGATAACAAGAGTAAAATGCGTGTCCGACTAGCAACGCAGGTAAATATTTAAATCTTCAATTCGCTTTTTGCAAATTACTCTTAATTACCAATTTTCTTTTGTGTCTGTTCAGATATTCAGCAATTCAGTTGCCAATGGATTCAAATTCTATCTTAAACAAAAATGTGAATGCTTCAATGATTGCGAAGAAACGATCAAATTTTGCAAGTGTTTCAACGATCTCTTCAACGCGCTCAACCGCAAAATGCCTAATCGAGGACTGACACCCGATGCCAAAGATGTGAAGGTAAGAGGTTTCAGCAGTAGAGCTAGGCCGATTCTAACGCCGGGATCTCAGGGGGGCACGGGGCGGGGGAGTCGAGCGCGGTGAAGCCGCGGTATGCTTGGCGGTGGGGGGAGGGGTTCTGCATGCGGCAGCCGCGTGCGGGGATCCGGCGGAGGGAAAGGGGAGGGGTGTTAGAGAGTGGGGAGGCTAGTTTTTGGTGACGATGTCTTCCAGGCGGTAGCTGGACCCGCGGGAGAGAGGGGGAAGCCGCTGTCGACTCTGCGGGGGCGGGGGCATCATAGAGTCGCGGGTCCTTGAAAACCCACAAAATCTGATATAATTTATTTTCAACATTATAGATGTAAGGGGAGCATTTTTGTCTACACTATTCACAGGAGTTTATATATATAAAAAAAACAACTTAGGCAAATCTGTGCATGTGTGTGTGTGTGTGTGTGTGTGTGCGTGCGTGCGTGCGTGCGTGCGCGCGCGCGTGTGTGTGTGTGTGTATGGTTTTATGGCTAGGAAAATTTTCGAGAGTGAGATAACGATAGTTCCCATATGAAGGGTGGCCCTTTAAAGCCCATAAAATGCTTTATTTATTGCATGCAGCTAGAGCGTTATTCCACAACAAGTTTCAACCCGTCGAGGTTTCACTCCACAAGATTACGTCAAGATGTTCCCATGTGCAAGTATGTACGCAGTGCATCCGGCCAAGCACCCCCTGGACTTGACCAAAAACGAGCTCGAACAGGTTCCAAAGGTCTTGCTCCTAAAGTATTGGGGTAACTTTATTGGTTTACTGTGGGATCGGTTGCCGGAGCATCGTCGGAACGATAGTGAAGTGATATCGTATCTTGCATGCATGGAGCATTATACTACGCCACAGATAAAGGATCACATTGATGGTCCCCCACCCCAACGTCAGGACTGTGAAAAGTGTTGCGACGGGGGAAATTCTCTACGTGCGAGGTTCTTCGAACGTGTTTGAACCTGTTAAACATGCCTATGATTAGATGAGTGGGGAGAAGTTTTTAAAATCTGAGTGGAGGGGTTACGAGGGAGCTTATGATTTCGTGGACCAAGCTCAGACTGCACTATTCCACCGCACCATCAACTTCTCCGAAAAGAACTTTGAAAAAGAGTGAAAATGGATCTCTCATATATAAACAAAGTCAGCCTGATGGCGGAATTCCTCCCAACGAAGAAGCTGTCAGATCTCCACGTTCATTCGGATCATCAAATCACGGACATGAGAGCTGTAAAGACCAAGTTTGGAAAACGTTACATCGTGGACATTGCAAATGAGTTTGCCGTCTTATAGCCAGCGCGGCTGGTAAAGGCCTTCGATCAAGATCTGGAAATGATCTGAAATGATCGAGAGTATGCTGCAACTGGCACGCAATGGTCAACTCTACATGAAGTACATTGGTGGAAAATACAACAGCGTCGAGTTCCATCGAGTCTGAGTATGGTGGAAAAGAACGCTCGTGGAGGCCCGGTGGAAACAACGAGTTTAACAGCACGCAGCATCATTACCATCGTAGAGTGCAAGGACTGTTTGCATCACAGTCATCATCATCGTAGAGTTTTCGATGCTCGAGTCTGAGTATGTTGGAAAAGAACGCTCGTGAAGGCCCGGTGGAAACAACGAGTTCAGCGGCAGCTGGCATCGTCACCATCGTAGAGTGTAACGACTGTTTGCATTACAGTCATCATCGTAGAGTTTTCAACGCTTGGTGCTATGTAAAAATGTACGAAAAAACTTTTTCATCGAATATAATGTAAAAAAAATGTCGTCAAACTGTATTCGCCGTAGATGTAGGAAATAAATGGAGAACGATATTTGTTCAAAATATTTTTATTCATTTGAAAAAAATCCCCCGCTCACATAACGCTTCGTCCACAGAGAGCCAGCTTTTCGACGACTTTACATTCGGTTTGGCGCAATTGTATTTTGTATTGAAGGAATGATGGGGACATTTAACGTTTGCGATTTTCGGCAACTTCTGCAGCGATGGACAGTCCAGAGTATCCAGATCGATGACTTTTGTTGCTGAATCCGCGAATCTCGATAGCCATGAGCACTTCTCGAATCCCTTGGCATAGATCGTAGGAGCTCCTTTCAAGATTCCTCGAATTGTCGTTCTAGCTGCCTCGTATGGTATGCCGCTGTGTTCTCATCGCATTCCATGATAATTGCGTTCCAGCCACTTGTTTGTCATTTTGTACTTGGCCGGTAAAGCGTCCCAAGAGAATGGTGCATCGAAAAAGAATGTCAGTGGTTCAGCGTTTTTCTCATGGAGTTTGACGATGGACATCTCCTTTAAGACAAATTCGTTGACGGGTCTCTTGAACGTCGACGATAAACTCCATGTTGACTGAAGTGGGCGCGGATCATTGGCATGATTTTATACCAATTTTTCAACCCCACCACTGATTGGATTGTACTCGATAATACGATCATGGAGGATCATGCAGTACGCTGAAGTTTGTGGTCGAATATTGTTTTGCAATTCAAACTCAAGGCGCACATCAACAGGACCGGACTTGAGCGAATCGTTTTGTTTTGAGCAGTCAATGACAACGAGGAGGGCTTTTTCTAAAAATTCCATCCTACTCAGCCATGGTTCAGCCTCTTTGTTGTAATAGGTCGGTTGAAAGTTTGCATACATCTCGTAGAGAAGAGCATATTGAGTTTGATCAATGTTCAAATTCAAATGTCCATATGGATAACATTGCGAGTTGAGGTATAGTTTGACGTCGCTCAGGTTACAATGATCAAAGTGGCTCGCATTGTGTTGTTTCTTATTTTTCCGTTCCGTTTGCATCGTGAGTATGACATATCGTGGCTTCTCCAGCTGATGCGAAGTTTTAACAGACCACACGTGCTTGGAGGTGGCAGGCAGCAATGGATATTCATACATTACAGGCGAGAAACATTAACAGTTGAATTTTTCGCTGATCCGAGACGGTCACATACGGCACGAGCCATTCTATTTTATGCAATACGAGTTTGTAGCAGTGCAGCCAGATCGCGCGCAAAAGTTACCCCCTCTCTAGTCTCTTGCGCGCCCATCACACAATCATAGTAGCGCGTGTCCGTGAGCGAGCGACGCTCGGACGTTTTCGGAAAAAGCCGAGCGCCATCGAAGTTTCCCGACCGCACCTTCGGCAGCTACACCAATACATGGACGCTCAGCACGTTCATGTGCGGCCAAGCCGAAACGAAGGCTTCGAGGGAAAAAGCAATCTGAACACGACTCGCCCGTGACGTCACCCGACGGCACGAGCAAGGCTTTTAAATGATTTCAATGCTTATTGCGCTCTTGATTCTCTGCGTTATTAATGTATACAAAAAAATGTATCGCACACTCTGATCGCGTATTTTTTTAGTTTATACGTCAATTTAAATATAATAATAAATCTAAATTACAACTCATGTATCTTTTAAAATATTGTTTACGCTTTGCTCACACCCGTCCTTATGCCAAATAAATTATAATTCATAAAAGTAAGCGGAAATATATTTATATTCGTATTATTATATTAATTCTCATAGCTTTCATATGAAAACTCTCATATGAAAAACACAAAAAAAAACTTCAAAACCTTAGATTTCAACGAACCAAGAACATACATTTTATCATTTTCAATCATGACGAATTTTGAAGAATAATATCATCACAAACAGATCTGAACCAAAACAATATACATCACCTAAATTATCAAAACATAAATCAAACAACACAAAATCACAACATATCATACTCAACACTTACTAATAGACAACAGGACACAAATAATAATCTTTCCACTGATCCTCTGAATAATATAAATTCGACAATCACATTAAATAAAACGAAAGAATGGCTTATAAATCTCTCCAGCATTGATATTCCGCTACACATTTCCACATTCTTGTCTCTAGGTGAAAAGTTTTGTTTTCCTTACCTCAAACTCTCAAACATAAAAACCCATATTCACAAATCAATCTCCGAACTTGAGTCCAAATTAGATTTTTTACTCGACAAACCTAGACAAATGAAAATTAGAACCAGACCAACTAAAATCTTAAAGAAAATAACTATTCCAACATCATTTTCCAACACTAATCAAATTATAAAACACACGTCCTCATTCTTAACAATCAACCCTTCACTTTTAGTTACACGAGCTGACAAAGGAAATTCAACAGTCATTCTTAACAAATCATATTACAGCTCAAAAACTCATAATTTACTCCCAGATTCCTTAACTTACAAATTAACAAATAGAAATCCCACCAACACTCTACAAAAAGGCATTAACAATATTCTCTCCAGATGGAAAACCCTAAAAACCATTGATGAAACAAAATACAAATACTTAAAAGCTGAAAATTGCAACCTATCTCGTCTCTATTGTCTGCCAAAAATTCATAAATATAATTATCCACTTCGTCCAATAGTAGCATCAATAAATAGTCCAACACATAAACACGCTGAATTTATACAATCTAAACTTTCTAAATTAATCAATACGACTAATTCACACGTCAAAGATAGTTTCCATCTAAAACGATTACTTTCTAACATCTCAATTCCACTCAACTACAAATTGGTCTCGTTTGATGTTGTTTCTCTCTATACCAACATCCCATTACAACTTGTTATTCAAAGCCTTCAAAGAAGATCAAATCTATTTTCAAAAATCATTTCCTTTAAACGAAATAATTAAAGCCATAGAATACATTATGTTCTCAACTTTCTTTACATTTCAAAATAAAATTCACCAACAAATCTCAGCGTTACCAATGGGCTCACCTCTGGCTCCAATACTATCTAATATCGTCATGATTGATCTTGAAACAAATTGTCTGAAAAAATTAAAATTTTCGTAACCACTATATAAAAGATATGTTGATGATATTATCATTGCTCTACCAACAGACAAAATTGAATCCACCAAAAAGATTTTTAACTCATATACCTCAAAATTACAATTTACATCAGAAAATGAAGTAGATAAAAAATCCCGTTTCTTGATATACTTTTAATCCATGAACAAAATTCAATTATCACAAATTGGTATAGGAAACGAACCTGGTCAGGCAGATTCATAAATTTCTTTTCACACCACCCACTTTCCCAAAAAAGCCATAATTTACATGTTAGTTGACAGAGTAATAAAATTATCTCATCCTTCATTTCACAAAGAAAACCTCAAACTTATTAGTAACACAATGACACAAAATTGCTATCCGATCTCTTTCACAGAAAAAATAATAAAACATCGGCTTTCCACAATCAACAATCAAAAAAAGAATAACAACAATTTTGATTCCTCCAGACTAATAAATGTTCCTTACACAAAAAACATCCATCATCAACCAATGCGTCTTTTGCAACAATACAACAAAACATTAGTCACAAACAATAAACACAACTTTTCATCGATTACTGGCTCCACCGAAGACAAAATAAATAACAACCAAAAATCCAACATAGTTTACAAAATCGATTGTAAGGATTGCATGCCACATACATCGGCCAAACCAAAAGATACCTTGAAACCAGAATAAAAGAACATAAAAATGGCCTTAAACATACTACCACAATACACACAGCCTTAGCACAACATGCAATAGAACAAAAACATGACTTTCAATTCGACAATGTAAATATTGTAAACAATGAAAATTGGCTCAAAAAAGACTAATCCTAGAAATGATCCAAATTAAGGCACACTCCAACGCCATCCATTTTAGACCTGACGTACAAAAACTAAGCTCGATCTATAACTCATTATATAACTATTAAAATATTTTACAATACTTTACTTGACATAACAATTTTAAAATTATTGACACTATAATTTAATTTTATATACTCTGAACATGGCGCACCAATTTTATTCCTCTTGACACGTCACTGCCTAATACTGACTTATATGACTTAATACTGAATAATAATGATAACTAATCAAAAAAGAATTAATAGTAATAATAAATTTAAAAAAAATACTGAGCGCGGGGACGTTCCCGCGCCCCTGTAGACCGAAGTCAGGAACGCTACCAACGGGACCATCTCATCGCTTGTAGAATATGTGCACCTTCTGGTACTGACCATTCGCGGCCGGATGGATGAATGGCTTGTTTTTGGGGATAATGCTTTATCGCTTGATGAAAGTATATGAGAATGAATATAATAATACGAATATAAATATATTTCCCCTTACTTTTATGAATTACAATTTATTTGGCATAGGGACGGGTGTGAGTAATGCGCAAACAATTTTTTAGAAGATAAATAAGTTGTAATTTAGATTTATTATTACATTTAAAGTAACGTACAAACTAATCAAATAAGCGGTCGGAGTGCGCGATAAATTTTTCGGCATTAAAAGATAACTAATTAAAATAATAATAACTAATAAAAATAATCAAATAAGAATTAATAGTAATAATAATTTTAAAAAAGCACTTAGCGCGGGGAACGATCCCGCGCCCCTGCGGACCGAAGTCAGGAGCGCTACCAACGAGACCATCTCATCGCTTGTAGAATATGTGCACTTTCTGGTACTGACGATTCGCGGCCGGATGGATGATTGGCTTGTTTTTGGGGATAATGCTTTATCGCTTGATGAAAGTATGAGAATTAATGAGTCATAGATGTGTGCGGTCGTGTTGATGACAAGTTGCTAGTTGAAGATTCGGCTTCAGTCCGGCCAATAGAGGTTTTGGAAGGTCAGCGATGGAAATAAATGATGCTTTCTTACGTTTCGACCCTTTGGTTCGGGTCCTCTTCAGAAATTATATTTTTCTCTATAAATTTTGATACACAAATTTTACAAATCAAGTTTGAAGGAATTAAATACACGAATGTTTTATGTTATGATTGTATTATAAAATTGTTGTGTCGTTTTGTATAACTGTTATGTTAATTCTGTTTTGGTTATAACTATATTGATTTGATATGCATAAGTTCTTGTATTGCTTTAATTCTTCTTATTCATCGGTGTTTGAAATGAGTGATGTTTGAGAGTGTGGTTTATTATACTATGGAGTTATAAAGAAATGAAATATGAGAAACGACTAACATCGATGGTGTTGATGTTTCTAGCTTTTGCTTATATTTGGAAGATTATTTCAAAAGACAGTATTTATGGAAGTAAATACTGTTTTGCTGGAGTATACTCAATAGATGGCAGAATATATCGTTTTTAGCGATTTTTATCATCTGTAAGGGATTGATAATTATAAGAAAGTTTTGTGTTTTGGTTGTGAAAATTTAATGTACGTGATTGATTTAACAGAAATTTTACTAAAGTATCAAATGACTGTGCTGATTTCCTATTGAATTTAAGATTTCAAAAATTGTCTTTCAAAATAAACGAAAACTCGTAATTTACATTTCTCAGTTACATATTGAGTTGTGTGATCACGGAGAGTTCGAGAGAAACTGAGTGGTGTCTTAATTTCGTGAAGCTTATTAGAGTCTTTATTTTGCGAATCGGGGGAGAAAGATCCTTTAGGCAGTGACGTGTCAAGAGAAATAAAATTGGTGCGTCATGTTGAGAGTATTCAAAATTAAATTATAGTGTCAATAATTTTTAAATTGTTACGTCAAGTAAAGTATTGTAAAATATTTTAGTAGTTATATAATGAGTTATAGATCGAGCTTAGTTTTTATATGTCAGTTCTAAAATTTATGGCGTTGGGGTGTGCCTTAATTTGGATCATTTCTAGGATTAGTCTTTTTTGAGCCAATTTTCATTGTTTAAAATGTTTACATTGTCGAATTGAAAGTCATGTTTTTGTTCTATTGCATGTTGTGCTTTGAAGGCTTTGTATAACAAGTTGTAATGGGATGTTGGTATAGAGAGAAACAACATCAAACGAGACCAATTTGTAGTTGAGTGGAATTGAGATGTTAGAAAGTAAATGTTTTAGATGGAAACTATCTTTGACGTGTGAATTAGTCGTATTGATTAATTTAGAAAGTTTAGAATGTATAAATTCAGCGTGTTTATGTGTTGGACTAATATTGATGATACTATGGGACGAAGTGGATAATTATTGTTATGCATTTTAGGCAGACAATAGACATGAGATAGGTTGCAATTTTCAGCTTTTAAGAATTTGTATTTTGTTTCATCAATGATTTTTAGGGTTTTCCATCTGGAGAGAATATTGTTAATGCCTGTTTGTAGAGTGTTGATGGGATTTCTATTTGTTAATTTGAAAGTTGAGGAATCTGCGAGTAAATTATGAGTTTTTGTAATGTAATCTGATTTGTTAAGAATGACTGTTGAATTTCCTTTGTCAGCTCGTGTAACTAACAGTTGAGGGTTGTTTTTTAAGAATGAGGACGTGTGTTTTATAATTTGATTCGTGTTGGAAAATGATGTTGGAATATTTATTTTGTTTAAGATTTTAGTTAATCTGGTTCCAATTTGCATTTGTCTAGGTTTGTCGAGTAAAAAATCTAATTTGGACTCAAGTTCGGAGATTGATTTGTGGCTATGGGTTTTTATGTTTGAGAGTTTGAGGTAAGGAAAACAAAACTTTTCACCTAGAGACAAGAATGTGGAAGTGTGTAGCGGAATATCAATGCTGGAGAGATGTATAAGCCATTCTTTCGTTATATTTAATGTGATTGTCGAATTTATATTATTCAGAGGATCAGTGGAAAGATTATTATTTGTGTCCTGTTGTCTATGAGTAAGAGTTGAGTATAAGATGTTGTGATTTTGTGTTGTTTGATTTATGTTTTGATAATTTAGGTGATGTATATTGTTTTGGTTCAGATGTGTTTGTGATGATATTGTTCTTAAAAATTCGTCATGATTGAAAGTGATAAAATGTATGTTCTTGGTTCGTTGAAATCTAAGGTCTAGAAGTTTTTTTTTTGTGTTTTTCATATGAGAGCTTTCATATGAAAGCTATGAGAATTAATATAATAATACGAATATAAATATATTTCCGCTTACTTTTATGAATTATGATTTATTTGGCATAAGGACGGGTGTGAGTAAAGCGTAAACAATATTTTAGAAGATACATAAGTTGTAATTTGGATTTATTATTATATTTAAATTGACGTATAAACTAAAAAATACGCGATCAGAGTGTGCGATACATTTTTTTGTATACATTAATAACGCAGAGAATCAAGAGCGCAATAAGCATTGAAATCATCTAAAAGCCTTGCTCGTGCCGTCGGGTGACGTCACGGGCGAGTCGTGCTCAGATTGCTTTTTCCCTCGAAGCCTTCGTTTCGGCTTGGCCGCACTTCAAACTCTTCAAGAGTACCACGTTTTGAGGTGTTAGCACGTTGGCCGCTGGCCGACGACTGATTGTTTTTATCCATGACCGTTTATTGATATACAGATCTTCCAATACTGTTGAAAACTATGCCCATCACGACTTTATATGCAGGAGTATGGTGATTACTTCACCGCGGAAATTTACCAAACCACCGTCTTGATCCACTATGCGAAACTGTATTGTGTCAATCGTTCGGCTCGTGATTGACAAATAAATTGCGTGGGAGGGAACTTCAATGATCTTATAGCCCGGTGGCACAGATGGAAAAAATTCGTGAATTGTGTGTACTTTTTGTCCGTGGATATAGGTGCCAGCGGTAATGTTGCACTCAACGCGTAGGGCGTTCACTTTGAGAATGGCTACTGGAAGATCGGGTTCGTGTCTTTTATTGGCTCCCAATTTGCGTGCAGTGAAGCCTAGTAGATGACCAATAGAATCTTTTGGCTCAAATTTGACATCACGATCACACTCGATCTCACTGCGTAGCGTGTTATTGTTGGGTTTAATGCTGATGCTGATGTTTTTACGCACGAGCTCTGCTTGTACAAACGTCTCAATATCCTCTATTTCATAACTACCCGTAGGTATCGTTAACACCTCATCTCCCACGTAAAGTTTATCGTGCTCAACGTCGATATTGGGAATAGAGTTAAAGGTTAACAATTCCACGAGACCGAGGGTATAACTTTTGTGTGGCGAGAGTTCGATGGGGGGAAAGTATTGCGCCTCAAGTATGGATGATGAGCCAGACATGGTCAATGTTAAACTATCATCCATGACGCTGGTAAATTGACAACTGAATTCTCCACGTCATTTCCCTCCTATATATAGTGTATATTTGGCTTTGTGCTGCAGCTGCCGACAAAGAAACTTGAGGCACAAATGTCCTCATTCAATCGTATCATATTCCTGATATCTAGTATAATTATAATGAACGCTACCGACACGGAAATATCTCATGAGCTCGGATGGTGGTGGAAGATTGCCGAAACTATCAAAGTACATGACTTTCGATCCGGTCTTTTGGTAAGCGACCCAGATTGTTCCAGGACCGACATTTTCATCCAAATTTACAATTGCTGCTTTACATTTAAGAGGTCCGCTCCCTGGCAATGTATCGCGCATGTAAACTCCACGAAAATGGGGAATCTTTAGGATTTTTGCATATTTCAGTAGGTCGCGGTCGGTGAAGGGTTGGTGTGATAGCGTTACTTCTAGTTTTTTGGCTTAATATGAAGGCCCAATCCCTGCTTATATGGTTTCAGATGTAGACCCCGACCTATTGCAATTCCTTCAATTGTTCGATTATGACGCTTACTTTCATCCTATTCACGCTTAGCTGCTTGAGCAGCATTTACAGCTTCAACTATACTAGCTGCACCACCCGACAAAGCAACCGCAGCGCTAAGACCCGCAAAAATGGGCACGAGGAAGGGTAATAAACCACCAATTTTACGGGGTACAGGTAGAACGCGAGGTGTGCGCTCTTTACCACCTTGCAACTTTACCGCTGCACGAGCACCCTTTAGAGCTGATTTGATAATCTTATGCGGATCATTACTTTGAATCATTGTCTTTTTTGCAGCGCCAATTATCTTTTTCAAACAAACGCCACCCTTGCGGGCCTTCATTCCCATGCCAAATTTTCTCGTTGTCTTCATAATATTTGCCACACCCCAAGCACTGGCTTTTTCACCGATACTAGCGTATCTCGCGGGAACACGTTGCCTAGCCTGTTCAGCCAACACTTTATCCGCCAAATGTCTCGCCTCAAGATTATCCGGATTTTTCGAATACGCAATATCGTGTTGTTTGCAAGCCGTGTCCAATGGATTAATGCCCGGATCCCCACGAGCAAGACGCTTGGCCAACGTTGTGACTGGTTCACAATACTGATATCCAGGCAAATGTAGTTCAACGGGGAGTTTGTTGATTAGGCGGTTGACCAAACCTTTACCACTCTTCCCATGCACAATCATGTCTAAAGGCATTACGAGACTGACGGATAATCCCTATAAGAAGCCTATTTGTATGATTTCGCCGTTAGTCATGTGTGAGATGACGTCCAGGAAGCAAACTATCGAAGGCGGACTTCCCGTGATCAATTTCGACGAGTTTGTCGAAGACCGTGGAGGGAACAAGAAACACAAACGTCATGGGAATTTATTGCCGGACAGCATACATGCGCTGTTTTGCGGTCCATCAAATTGTGGGAAAACCAACGCTTTGTTCACTCTCATCATCCATCCGAATGGTTTGAGATTTGAGAACATTTACTTGTATTCCAAATCGCTCAAGCAGCCAAAGTATAAGTTGCTCGAACACCTACTCGGACCTGTGAGTGGAGGCGCATCATCAGGCGAATCATCCATTCGAGGCGCATGAACAAGTGATAGCACCAAGTGATGCACGATCCAACTCTATATTCATCTTTGATGACATACCATGCGAAAAGCAGGATAATGTTCGGGCCTTCTTTTCCATGGGACGCCATGAGATGGTTGACAGTTTTTATCTTTGTCAGACGTACACTCGTATCCCCAAACATCTCGTGAGAGATAATGCAAATTTCGTGGTGCTTTTCAAGCAGGATGATATGAATCTCAAACACGTCTACAATGACCATGTTAATACGGATATGACTTATACATGCTTTAAAAACATGTGCGTAAAATGCTGGAATTCCGACAAGTATGCATTTATCACAATTGATACGGATAGCGATATTAACGAAGGTCGATATAGACCAGGTTTCGATGATTTTCTCACCATTGATAAATGACTCATCGCTGGTGGTTGGAGAGACAGTATTGCACATGCCGTGCTAGTGACAACATGAAGAGCGAACAATTGTTGCGTGAAAAGGATGTGTTGCGTGAAATTGCCAAGGCGAGCGATGCAATCAGACGAAAGCATCGAATGATGAAACTTGGGAAAGATAGCGATCAGCAGAGAATGCAGGATGTCTTTAAGCCTATAGTGGGGCCATTGGAGAAATTGGTGTCGTAAAAAAACGGTGAGGTGGCGGCGGTGAAGGAGGAAATTGAGGATGAAAAAGTGGGTGACAATGTTGAAGAAGGAAAAGAAGATGTGTTAAATAGTGTGAAACATGAAAATGCGGCATATGATTCCTTGAAGAGTGAAACACAAGATTCGTTTAAATTCGTATATGAGGATGATGATGACTCGCAAAATGTCGATGAGCTGATCAGCGAATATCTCCTGTTATTACAAACGAATAGAAAGGCAAGCTTGGATGTATTATATGATGTACGAAATCTCGCTAACAATAAATTAATGATTCGCAATTCTCCGATAATTTTCGACTCTGAACATATTCTTGTGGGAGATGCGAGTTATGCGAAAACTGTCGGATTAACGGAGCTGTTGTTTAAAAAAGTGCCTAATGTCGAAACTCTCACACCGGACGATTTGAAAAACTACGAAAAGATTGTAATCTCGACGAATGCGCACAAAAAGTTGTATAAGCCTAGTGATGCTATACGACGTAACACCAGTCACAAATTTAACACATATATTGCAAATATAGTCGATCATCATGTGGGACAGGGTATGCCAAAGTATAAGCTAGCTAGAAAAAACACCCAATTTGACTATATTTATTGGGATAATCCAAACGAGCTAGTGGATCGTCTTCGCTTACTTCTGGCATCCCAAGCAGCCGGAAATTCATCACATGCGAATGAAATTATATCGATTATTGAGGAATTCCGCGAAGCTGAAATCATTTATTAACTCGACATCGGAGAATGTACGCATTCTCATCACGAGTGTCGATGTGTTTGGACGTCATTCAAGTAGGAGTGTACTCCACAGTAAGCAAGGTCCTCCAGGTCGACCCGGGATTGGCTTTAGAATTACCGCAGATGGTCATTATGGCTTGGGGCAGAAACGATTGTGCAACATTGCAAATCCGGAAGGAGAAGATGACGCCATCACTCTAAGTGCGTTACAAAAGAAATCTCGAACTATCATTAAGAACATACGCAAAGAAATGAATGAGAGTAGTCAGCTGTTGGATAATGGACTTGAAGCTACGATATGAGACATCGCGAGGACACTCGAGACCGATGTCAAAGCTCTACAAGATTTGGTGATTCGTAATTCAAACGTCATTGCTGAATTGGACGCACGACTGAGTGGACTGGAAAATGAACGAAAAATGGGGCGCACTCGTGCTAGAGCTACATAAACCTGCTCGACGAAACTATCCGCGTCGACATGTGGACATCCGTGGCTGGGACGAGACCTGGCAAGCTGATCTCGTCGATATGTCATCATACGCGCGTCGTAACTCCAAACACAAATTTCTCCTCACCGTCATCGATCCCTTCTCAAAATTCGCCTGGGCCGTGCCAATGCTGAGTAAGAGTGGTAAAGGTGTAGCAGCAGCAATGAAGTCGATCCTCGTTAAGGGACGCATACCGCAGAACTTACACGTTAATCGGGAATAAGAATTCTACAATTGTGACTTTAAGGCCATCATGAAAAAGTACAATATTCACATGTATTCAACATATAGCATCTTGAAGGCATCCATTTGCAAGCGTTTCAATCGTACATTGAAGAACAAGATGTGGATGCAATTTAGTCTTCGTGATAATTATAAGTGGATCGATATTCTTGATAATCTAATTGCCGAGTACATCGATTCTGTACACCGCACCATTAAGATGAAGCCGAGAAATGTCAACGCGGAAAATGAGAAGCAATTGCAGCAGACTTTCAATAACCCTCCAATGAAAAGATCGCCGAAATTCGCCGTTGGTGATAAAGTGAGAATCAGCAAATACTGTTTTCGAAAAGGGTTACACCCCAAACTGGACAACGGAAATATTTACAATCTATCGTGTGAAAAAAACTCATCCCGTGACGTACCACTTGAAGGACCATAAAGATGAACCGATCGCCGGTGGTTTCTACGAACAAGAGCTTCTCAGGGTCAAGCACCCCGATATCTATCTCATTGAAGCGGTATTGAAGAAGCGCGGTAATCGAATGTTTGTAAAGTGGTTAGGTTTCGACAATAGCCACAATAGTTGGATAAGTAAATCCGATTTGTAGTCGATAATAAAGAAAATGGAAAAATATGTATGTTTCATGACTCTTGACCTTCTGGTCGTCCCCGCATCCCTCCGACTGACTCCACAGCAGGCTTGCTTCCCCCCTTCTTGCCGTCGCCCTTTTTCGTGGAACGTGAGGAGATGGATAGAGTGAATAAACACATGTGATTATAAAAAGTCCGCTTCTTTATTTACGGAAAATAATAAATCCATTCTTGCACAATATATACAACAAACATAATTTTAACATCGAGTGAACAAAATAAATACATAATATTCACGAGTTTTATACATCAATATTCACAAAAATATACATAATTTTACATGAAGGTTGTGGAAAAAAAATTACAAAACTTTCCCCGACGGTATTCTGTAATGCCCCCATGGTAGGGTATCAGAGGTCCCAGGTATGATATACCGCTTATCATGATGAGGACTTAGAGCGATTTTCGTCTCACGAATAGTGTAGACCCTGTGCAACTTTGATCGAATACACGTTTGACTACGCTCCATTTCAATATTTTCCTTCAAGCATTGAGCATAATCATCAAACGTGATTGTCCTCGCCACAACACTGCTCTTGACACCTTTAACTTTTTTAGTATGCTTCTTACCCTCGACACGTGACGCATACATTTTCGATCGAAGTCCAATGAACTCGGTCATAATTTCACTATTGCATTCGTCTTTCATGAGACCGGGTACCTTCTTGTTGACAAGCGGCATATCATACCTATTGTCCGCTGAATAGTCGCTCGTATCAAATTTTTCAATGTCGCGATGTCGATGTCGTGATGAAATCCATACAAGCACGTTTTGGATATGTCGAGTATGCACATACCCACATATATCGGCTTGTCGAACTTCACCTAGAGATTGCGCTATTCCACGGCAACGAGGTTTTCGGAAAAAACGCTTCAGCTGTGGAAGTTTGGCTTTGCAATCATTGCCTCCGTGCCATACCTGCACTCCCATTTTGTCAAAAGCTTTACATCTACATGATTGCGCACATACTCCATCGTTTTGCCAAACACCGCATTATTCATCAATTTGAATAAATTCTTTTCAAAATCGTTTTTGGCCAGCGTTCGAAACTGAGTAATTAACTCGATATATGAACATAGCCATGGGGATTGTGTGAATTTTAATACCCTCTGGATTTTCGTGAGGCAAAGTCCATGACGTAAACATTGTTGTAAATTTCTGTAGTGTATGATGTAGCGTTTTTTATCGCAGACGGTTGCTAGCAGCTTTCCCTGCTGCTTACCCGGTGGTTTTTCGTGTATTGGGCAAAACGGTAGATCTTCGTGCGCATCATGTAGAGATTGGGGATATTCCAAGTCGGCCTCAAGGATGTAGCCTATAGGTGAGTCTAGCGCAATGGATAATGGATCAAACTTGGACACGTCGTTGACCCATCGAAAATCTGCATCTGTCAGGGAACTATAAAATGCGTCACGTGGTGGTAAGCAAGTGTCGTCCAACCTGCTCACGTTGTCAATATACTCATAAGGGAAGACCCCTTTTCGCGTGAGCAAATTGAAATTGGCCGTCGATAGAGTTGAAAATCGCATGCGTAAAATTTTGAGTTTGTCCTCGGTCAAAAATGAGGCTAATTTGTCGAGACTGGTATTGAGGAATTTGTATGAATCGATGAAGCGCAATTGGATTTTCTGTTTAGAATCGTCTGTGATTTGAATGTGCTTCGTGAAGGAGATGTATTTCTCTTTTGTGATTGGAAGCACATCGGTCTTTCCTTCGAACACTGTGGCTACTTCCTTGATGATACAATGTGCATCGTAACCTGATAAATAGTCAAAAACTACTGGAATGAAGAATGACTGTTTGTAGTTTAAATTGCAACTAGAATGGGCAGGGCCTCTATAGCGTCCAGTCAGATGGCAATGATCTCGAACGCGTATATCGTCTTGCGCGAATGGTTTCCTGCATATATGACATTGGGTCGCTTTGCGAAAACTTGTCCACTCGCTCGGTGTCAGATAAATCATTGGGACATTGTCGCAGAAAATTTCTTTTATGCGCAATGCTACATTTTTCAGTTCTTCGACAAACCACGATACACAATCAGCACTGCGACGCGAGTGATATGAAAACAATGAATTGTCATACGAACAACGCACGTAATATCCAATACTAAACATTTCATGGTGTTGATACATATCTTTCGCTTGAGTCTTCTCATCGGTTTTTGCTAGCACACACTCCAAATCAGCATACACGATGAAAGGATGTCGCTCTTTCCGGCTAAAGTTGGTGAACTGGAGCCACTTGTTGGTGTCATTCGGTAGTCGGATCGCGCAGTCGTTTATTGCTCCACAATCGACCTCGTGCGATTGCAATTTATCGTCGGATCCGAAGTGATGCAAACACCTGCAAAAAAAAGATTGTTTTTGTTTAATTCGTCTAGCAAATATAATTACCTATATATATATATATATATATATATATATATATATATTATGGTAACTACATACCGATCACAGATATATTTTTTATGTCCCTTTTTGCTCAGTTGCTCCGTCACGAGTCTCGACAGATTCTTTATCCATACGAAGTGCCCGACATTGTTGTCCTCAGTATCTTGCACGTACAGCAAATTGATGTGCTTTTCCTTCTTATTTTGAGTCACGCGTATTGGAACGATGTCCTTCTTGGCGGTGGTGGGGGTGGTGGTGTACACGTTGATGGATAAATTGTTTTGCAGTTCAAATTTTTTTATTTGGTGTATGGTTACCGGGAATTGAATGTCCTGTAGATTCAGTACGCTTGAGTAATGTAGGTAAGATGACGGACGGGCACTGTCTCGTTCGGCTGGGTATAGAGCAGCGACAACTGCCCATGCGAAACATGCGTTATCGTTGGATTTGACGTTAATCACAGCTCTCTTCATCATTATTTCCCGCGGTAATGATATGGAGCACCCAGCACGCATTGGATGATACTTATTCACTTTTATCGTGAGGTTAAGTATTTTCCGTAGAGCCCAGCCTCTATCTCGTTCTTGAAATTCGTCGAGTAGTTAAAGTTAAAGTAGGTTAAAGTGGGCTCCATAACGCGTTGCTGGTACCACTCATTCAAATCGCTTGTGTTAAAGAGTTCGCAGTGTCGCGTGTTGACACTTTTATTAGCATGTTTGTCTCCACTCGCGAATTCGCCATTAAACACTGTATTAACTTTGATACTGTTGTGTTTGCAGATAGTATTTTGCACATGTTAAAGCACTAGGTCACGAGCATCGTTGAGAAATTACCGTGGTTCGATGTGGTTGCGATTGATTATGGAACCGATCAATATTCGACTATTGAAGGATGTGCCAATCTCTCGCCAGGTTAGCCCATGATGACCGTGTCCTGCAACCGTGTGTATAAAATGATTACGCACAGAATTCCTCAACCCTTCCAGTCGCGCTATTTGGGCTATCAATGACTGTTGAAGTCCAATTGATAGTCGCGGGCGCTTAATCCGGCTTTGCGTTTCCAATTCTTCGATAAACTCAACGCACCGTTGTTCCCACACAGCAAAATCTTCGAATGAACTTAGGAGCGCGGCTTGGTCGTGCAAGATTTGTTCTGACTTCTCCGCGTTGCCCTCCATATTTGATGACACGAGGCTTCCGAAAAGAGATGATGTTCACTAACTGACTGCTCGATCCAAAGTGCGAACACTTTTGAGCGCAGCAGATCATTAAAAATGGTTTTCCCCTTTAGACATTTTTCGTCTTTCCTTACCATCTCGGAAAATATCACCAACCCACGAGAATTTTCTAATATCACATTGGATTTCCGGGAAAAATAAAAGAGCATCTCAGTCGAGATGCGTGTAGTGAAAAAAAAAGATTCATGGGCTTTCCATCGGCGCTCAAATGGTCCACGGTCGAAGCCTAAAAAGGGTCTTTATCCATAGATCTCCGAAAGTTTATAGTTTTTCAAAATAAACACCCCGTTATCATATATATGCTCGGAATAGCGAAGCAATAAAAAAAATTCTAATAGCTTGGAGAGTGGTGTTAACGAAGAAAAAAAATCCTAAACCATGGGGCTAACTTGTCCAGACCTGCATGATCTCAAGTGTCGGTATCAAGGTTTGACGTTGCACTCTTTGTATACATTATCATTCAGAGATGAAAAACTAAAGCCCTGTAAAATGGAAATATGTTTTTTTCCCCGGATCGCTGTCTTCATTGCATGCTGTCGTAAAATTTTATGGGTTTTCAAGTGTGGACCTATGGAATGATGAGGCCCGAGTTGCACATGCGAAGCGATAGGGTATGACGGTCCCTGGCGCTCGACGTAAAAAAAAAAAGAGTCGTAAAATTTGAGACTTTCGGACGAGGTGGTTGAAACGTTGCAGTGTATAACAGTGTCTCGGACATGAGCCTCCGTCACACACACACACACACACACACACACACACGCACACACACACACACACACACACACACACACACACACACACACACACACGCGCGCGCGCGCGCGCGCACACACACACACACATGCACACATTTGCCTAAGGTGTTTTTTTTTTATATATATAAACTCCTGTGAATAGTCTAGACAAAAATGCTCCGCTTACATCTATAATGTTGATAATAAATTATCAGATTTTATTACTTTTCAAGGACCCGCGACTCCATGATGCCCCCGCCCCCACAGAGTCGACAGCGGCTTCCCCCTCTCTCCCGCGGGTCCAGCTATCGCCTGAAAGACATGGTCACCAAAAACTAGCCTCCCCACTCTCTAACACCCCTCCCCTTTCCCTCCGCCGGAACCCCGCACGCGGCTGCCGCATGCAGGACCCCCACCCCCCCTCCGCCAAACATACCGCGGCTTCTCCGCGCTCGACTCCTCCGCCCCTCTCCTCCCTGAGATCCCTGCGTTAGAATCGGCCTAGCTCTACTACTGGTTTCTTCATTTTATCGACCTTAAAGAAAAGGAAAAAAATGCAGTCTTAACACGCGTTGACACGACGCCCCGGGAGACCTAAACTCAAAATACCCGTCATACGTTTGGCCCACTACTCATTATCTGAAATCAGTAACTAAACATACATGTTCAATGCAACATATGAAAGCACAATTCCAGTACGGTTACTACCTTGACGATAAAGGGTCAAATTCTTAAACTATCATATTCAAAAGGGAGTACTAACATAATGGTATAACTGGTTTACTCTAAAATGTTGACAATATCATTTTTTTACCAATTTTTGTCTCTTACAGCTTCTTATTTTCCACGGTTGGGGCATGTCTGTGTTGTTTGAATGTCTTTCGATAACAGTTTTTAGCAACATTTATAGGCTACATATGTAAGCAAGTCCTT
This sequence comes from Ophion ellenae, assembly GCA_963210295.1. Lineage (NCBI taxonomy): Eukaryota > Metazoa > Arthropoda > Insecta > Hymenoptera > Ichneumonidae > Ophion > Ophion ellenae. Next base: position 21,639,582 of record OY723386.1, read on the forward strand.
CGATGTTTTCACGGGTGTGAGAAATGCCGAATGCGATCCGAAGAAGCATGGACTACTCAAGTTCAGCAACGAAGCTAGTCGACGAGAAGTCTCGGGGGCGGTTGATTTGTGCTAATCCGCATTTAAAAAAAATTGATAACGCATGTTGAGTCATGTTTTGCCGCGCACGCTCATGAAAAATATGTTTTATCGAACGGTGGAATACGTATTGTCGACCTACAATTTCACATTTCCATGTGTGCAGCATGCCTCCAAAACGTTATCTTTCTTCATACATTATTTTATACGATTAAGGATGCGTCAATTCGCGTTTTAACAAAACCAAAAACAGCAAAAACGCTTTGTTGTAAAAAATAAACTAACCAAACTAACAAAACAATGAAACTGTTGCTCTCTGACTATACGCAATGCGTTTATTTCCTTTTTTATCCTTCTTCTATTATCTTTATTTTGAGATTCTCATTATCATTATAACGAAGCAAATATAACAATAAAAGTTGCAAAGACAAACAAAAAGGGCTGCCTACTGAAAAAAGGAAAAAATACACCAAACAAATGTATCGTGAAAAGAAAAATAATTTAAGTAATAACTTATAAGAAACGCAGTACAATAAGATAAACAATATTAATTTACGTGGAAATTGAACTAGCCAGGTGGGTGACAGACACTCCACCACTTCGCTATATATATTTACCTATAAAGTATCATTTAATATCTGAGAACTCAAGTGCCCGGCCTGATGTGTAAAGATGCCGATAATTCATAACTTATAGGATTAAAAAAAACAAATAATGGTTATTATCATGATAGCATCAGTAGTGAAAAAAATTAATATTTTCCTTTTATATCGTTCTTGAAGATATTGTGTATTTAAAAAATCGGCGCCATAACACGCTGTTCGAACTTGCTGTTAATTGGCTACCCGAGAAAAAAAAGTTTATATCTCAATATATCTGAATGTATCTGAATCATATATGTAGAATCAGTTATGATAAGACAAGAAAAATGGCCAGGTCTAATCATGTAGTGTCATGACAGATCATGTATGCTTATACCTGAGCATGTCCAAGTAGAAATTGACCATCGGCCCAGCGCTGGCTGAGTACCGAACTTGCTTGGCAGACGCTCGGCAAAAATTCTTGGCCCAGGCCTGAAAAAGTGACGCTTGGCTGACACTCGGCAGCCAAGTGTCGGCTTCGATGCCTGGACCGCGACTGGGCCCACGTCGAAATTAACCATTGACCCAGCGCTGGCTAAGTTCCGAACTTGCTTGGCCGACGCTTGCTGAAATGCTTGGCCCAGGCCTGGCTGACACTCGGCAGCCAAGTGTTGGCTACGATGCCTGGACCGCGACTGGGCCCATGTCAAAATTGAACATCGACCCAGCGCTGGTTGAGCATCGAGCTTGCTTGGCAAACACTCGGCAAAGATGCTTGGCCCAGACATAGAAATGCGACGCCTGGCTGACACTCGGCAGGTCAGCATTGGCTAGGATGCCTAGACCATAACTGGGCCCATGTATGTAAAAATGTTTACATTAGGCATGCCATGAAAGTGTCTTCGATTATATTAGGGTTCGGCGGAGCAATGGGATAGAGCTAGCATGCTATTTGAGACACGATATATAACCTTCCGGCATTACCGAATGACAGCCCATACATGATCGAATGGTGGCATTCAAAATGGAAGTATCTATGTAAAATTGTTCCGTCGAAGGTCTATCCAGCTTAGGCTATACATTGGGCCATTCTTAGCACATCACATCACTGTGATATAGGTTTACTATGAGTCTTCCCAGATCCGGGCCAGCATTAATCCTCGAAGATTGTAGCGGCGATTTTATTTCTAGGAAACTTGCTTGGCCTTTTTTACAAAAAGTAATTTCAATTATTTTGTTCGTTTAAATGGAAAAATAATAATATAAAAAACCATGGTTTGAAATAAAACAAAAAATATATCAAAGTGAAGAAGAATTTTGTATACAGTGAAGAAGCCAATAATGTTCCGACGGGTCTTTTTTATTACTTAGCGTTTTTCTTGTTTGTAAAAGTTTCTAGGGTTCCACTTTACTCTGAGTGCGGCCGTACAGTTGCGGAAAGGAACGCATGGTTCTCAAGGATCAATACAATATTGAATGAACTCAAATTTGTATTTTTTTATTCTAATAGGAATGGAATCCGTAGCTGTTCATACAACGCCAACCAACATTATTATAACTACAAACATTCATTAATCAGTCTTTGTTGTCATAGTTGCAATCATTTTTATTATAAATGTGTAGTAACGAGTATGGCATAAAGGAAACTACAAAATATGGTGCGACAAAAATATTAGTTTTTCTTTAATAACTCATATCAAATTATTGAGTCCCGCTTATTCGACCCAAAACTCTACATTTTCGCAACAAAAAAATTATGTCATGCTGATACAAAATGGCTAATATTTTAAGGTTATGGTCTTGCCAGATTTCCAATCTTACGATATGACGTTTTACATCTGACAATTTCAACCATAACCTCCTGGTGGGGCCATCTTTTGTGAAACGGCGGAGACTTATTTGTTCTCCCAATATATAAGGGCGACACCAATTTCATGTGAAAACAGTAAGAAGATTTTTCGAAGTAAAAATAAAATAATACGCAGAATATCATCCCTAAGGTTTAACAATTTTGTTTACAAAATTTTTAGTAAACTTGCTTGGCTATTTTATAAAAAGTTCGTTCACTTATTTGTACATTTAAATTCAAAATATATAATAAAACCATTGTTTGAATAAAAATAAAAAATATTCTAAGATAAACCAGAATTTTTAACATGGTAAAACATGCGATGTTTTCGAAAGATTTTTTTTGCTTGGCGTTCTTTTTAACTTTTTCAAATAATCTTCAACATGAGTTAGCAATAGATGACGCGTTTCAATTTCGGAAGTTCATCTTGAATAGGGGATTCAAGCTCGCATTAGTGAGCGGACGAACCACGCGAAGAAAAAAGAGGGGCAGGGGGGGCTCGTTCAAAGAGACGCAACGAACAATCGTCACCGTGTACGTCGATCACTGTAGAATTTTTTTTTAATTGATTTTTTTACTTGAATTAAGAGATGCTTTGAACCATCTCGAATACGGGGAAAAACATTGGTACCTGTAAAACAAGGTTCGCAGGCCTTTGTGGGTCTGCGGTGGCAGTGGCTGGCCCGTGTGCGAGACATCGACCGTTTTCCTCGAAACTCAATATTTTTAAACGGCGCGCAGCATAACTCCAACAATTTTCATTCTTTTCACTCCAAATTTTGAGAACATCTCTAAAATAACATTGCGAAGAGAATTACGTACGGGATTTTCCATGAGTTAATTGTAACATTAGTTATTAACAAATGATTGTCCATTCTTCCGTCGAAAATTAAGTCTTTGGTTAAACGCTTGCCAATTACACAAAAATTAATATTTTCACAATCCTCTATGTATTTCTCTAGCTATACTCGTGTAAATTAATAGAAATTGAAAAAAAATTCTAAAATCAAACTTGCGTCAGCCATACTGCATGCCGCAGAGGGTCTTAAACTCAACATGCCTCGCCAGAATGGCCCCAGCGTCACCATTTGGGATAATTTTTTTATACAAATTTCTTTTTATTCACTTGTTCACTTATATCATCCTTGAATATTTGTATTCTCTTGTTTGTCCTTCTAACAAAAAAAAAATCGCGAAATATCACTCAATTTTTGACGTTTACAGTGGTGTGAGCCCTTAAGGTAAAACGAGCGCGTGCTCTTGATTTCTATCGATTTTGTTCAAATTTTAACCAGACATTGTTCATATCATTATACATATTTAAGTGAAGTTTCACGACAGTTGACTATTCATATTGGGAGATAATGGGTTTTTAAATAGCAACTTTTAACACTGCAGGGTCTGCATTGACTGAAAGTCAAGTCACATAATTCGTCGTACCATTCTATTGTGTTTATTAATTAAAAAAAAAAATTATGTTTAGATAGAAAACTAGTTAGGGAACGAGTGAAAAAAGTTTCGATTGTCTTTACTATTCAGTTTTTCTAAAAACGTTCAGTAACAACAGAATAACCCGCGGTAAAAAATATTTATCCCCTATAATAAGAATACATTATGCAACACCGCGGAACAGTATTGTTCAATATTTCGAGAACGAAAATAATTATCGTGTTCCTAAAGTTAAAAACTTTTACCGTAAAAAAAATATTTGCGTAAACATTTATAATTTTACATTGTTTATGATATTGCCATGTGTCTTCTTATAGGGGACAAATATTTGAACGGACAATTACTCTGTCTAAATTTCAATGCAGACCCTACAGTGTTAAAAGTTGCAATTTAAAAACCCATTATCTCTGAATCTAAATAGTCTACTGTTCTGAAATTTCACTGAAACATGCATAATAATACAAACAATGTCTCGTTAAAATTTGAACAAAATCTATAGAAATCAAGTGCACGCGCTCGTTCTACCTCAGCGCGTTTCAACCGTTGACCATTTAATTCTGTTGGGCCGGAGGTTTGGACCAGTCGACGCTCAGTATGAGATGATGGTAGCCGTAACCATTGAGACGCAAGAAGGCCCTAGCATACCCGGCTTCCTTTTTGAATTGTATATACGTAAAGGAAAGGCTTTGCCCAGATTGGTGGTGCGATCCTTGGCGAGATATTGTTTCTGAATGAAGCCGAAGGGTTCGACGAGTTCCTTAAGGTCAGTCTCGCTGGTGCTCTCGGAGAGATTGGAGACAGCAGTGATATCCTCGCGACACTGGGACTGTATACTGTGGCCTCGATGATTGACGCCGTCTCTCATACTCGGTAGTACGTACTTACTGACCTGGATAAATCCGATGATCCATCTTAATGGTAAATCCGACGCTACATTGGTTCTGGTTCTTACATGACAGCCCAGGTACCGTACCCACCACGTATGTGCGTATGGTATCGGTATCAGTAGTAGTATGGTAAGGATACAGTACCGGTAAGTTCTACGATGTTGAAGTTTGCATCGTTGGAGTACAACGGAAATTCTTTTCCATTTCTTTATTTCCTTATCTTTATCATCATCCAAAACCTTTTTTCACATATTTAGTATGAAGATCTCCAATTAGGATCGTGAAAATAGTTTGAGTGGTGTTGAAGAGCTATTCGTCCCCAAAAAAAGTGGACCGCGAAACTTTCGTTGCGTTCCAACGATGCAAGCGTCAATATAATTATGTTTTACTATCGTACATTTGCGTGTAGCGGTACACTACCGTACAGGTACACCGTAGGGTACAATCGCTGTACCCTCTACCAATAATACGCTCGGTCATCAGGGTGAAGCTGGTGTTGAACTTTCGTGCCTCATTTTGGTCGCACACTGCTCAGGGAATCGAGGATTTTGAGGGGTAATGACAATGGCTGAGGATCATCGGAAAATATGCTATCTGCGATTTTTTCACGAATACATACCGAGGTATTCCTGCGAAGAGCAAATAATCTTGGGTTTTTTACATCGGTATCGTTGACTCTTTGACACATCAGCGAGCGGGAAAGCAATGCTAGGGAAGATCATGGCAAATGACACAGTACGTAAATTGAGGTTATGAGACAGGCCATATTTTTTATTCTTACGTCAATATAAATTTCAGCGATACGAACGTGCGATCAAAATTCGAGGATACACGATAATATCCATATGATCGCGGGTACGGGAAAATTCCATCGATGTCGAAGAATTCGTGAACTTCGCGTGCCGCCGTCGTCGCGTCGAAGCGACACTTTGCATCGTCGTCGGTAAGAATAAAACAGAAACACTTTTCGAGTCTCGCTTTCACCGTGAGCAAACTTACTCGTTAATTTTCGTCAATGTTGCTCTTCGGAGACGCCAAGAAAATTCAAGTGTAGAAGAACGATGTAAATTAATCTAACGCGACAAACCGCCGAGGTTCCGATCAACGCAACTGCCCGGCGGTACGAGATAGGGCTGCGTATAAAAAGTCGCGGCGTGTTCGTAAGTCGGTCAGTGGCGTCGAGATCGGTAGCATCGATCAGTAGCGTCGAATTTTAATATTTTTTATTACTTGGCGTCGTGACGCTGCCGCGTCTCTGGATAATTAAAAATATTTCGAGTTTAATTTAATTTTGTAGATAGTGAAACAACCAAATGTTTTCAACTGTTGAACTGTTAAAACGTCGAAAAAAAAAAATTTCGACCTTTTTGACCGACTGTTCGAAAATCTCAACGATCGCGAAATTTCGAAAAGCCGAAACGTCGGGTCGGTCTTAGTGGCGAAAATTCCTTAGTAATGGAAGCCAAGCTTCAATATTGTAGACTTTGCCAAACGTTGGCACATCGATGGCACAGAACAGACCCAACTATTGTTTGAAGGTTCTGAGAACCAACATTACTGATGCTGCACCTATATTTAACCCTATTTAACAGTCTATATCATTACAGTAAACATGCGCCAACCGTTGGCCTAGGCTCGGCCGAACGTTAGGACGATTGTCGACGCCCATCCTCTTTTCCGTTACTGAGAAACACAATTTTATCGTCGGCGTTATTCCGGCCCATGGTCCAATTAACAGTCCTAATTGACAGAAAAAAGGTTGGGTGTCGACGATCGTCCTAACGTTCAGCCGAGCCTAGGCCAACGATTGGCGCATGTTTTCTGTAATGATATAGCCGAAGCTGAATCTATAGTCGAATTATGCCCGGGCTGCGTTGGCCCGTTAACTGGTGCAGTATCATTAATGTTGGTTCTTAGAACCTTCAAACAACAGTTGGGTCTGTTCTGTGCCATCGATGTGCCAACGTTTGGGAAGTCTAGAATATCGAAGTTTGGCTTCCATTACTGGGCCAAGTCTCAGCCGCCCATGTCGAAAATTCAATACTCGGCCGAGAGTGGACTATCGGCTGAGACTTGGCTCAGTAGTGGAAGCTTCGATTTACTGGACCTTGTCCAAACGTTGGCCCGTCGATGGCACGAAACAGACCCAACTGTTGTTTGAAGGTTCTAAGAACCAACATTACTGATGCTGCACCATTTAACGGGCCAACGCAGCCTGGGCAAAATTCGACAATAGATTCAGCTTCGGCTATATCATTACAGAAAACATGCGCTAACCGCTGACCTAGGCTCGGCCGAACGTTAGGACGATTGTCGACACCCAACCTTTTTTCCGCTAATGAGAAACACTAGTTTATCGTCGGCGTTATTCTGGCCCATGGTCTAATTAATATTCTTAATTGGCGGAAAAAAGGTTGGGTGTCGATGACCGTCCTAACGTTCGGCCGAGCCTATGCCAATGATTGGCGCATGTTTTCTGTAATGATATAGTCGATGCGGAATCTATAGTCGAATTATGCCTGGGCTGCGTTGGCCCGTTAACTGGTGCAGCACCAGTAATGTTGGTTCTTAAAACCTTCAAACAACAGTTGGGTCTGTTCTGTGCCATCGATGTGCCAGCGTTTGGGAAAGTCTAGAATATCGGAGCTTGGCTGCCATTACTGGGCCAAGTCTCGGCAGACTGTCCACCATCGGCTGAGTATTAGAATTTCTACATGGGTAGTTTTACATTACACATTTCAAATTATCATATCGTAGTGATTTTCTCGTCGTACGAAAAAATGTCTTCTACAAAAAAAGTTACGTTTTTCTATGAACTATTTTGAAAAAAAAAATTCAAAATTTATCAATTACTACAACTCTAAAAAAAAGAAAAATCGTTCGTTTTTTAATTTGTTTACCCCAAGCACTAGGTTGATCTTGTTCAAATTTACACTGAATTTTCTTTTATTAATGTAAAACAACATGTGTAAGTTTCATTCTGGGCTGGGCTTGCGTTCAGTTAATATCGTCTTAATTGCACTCAGAGAAACGTTTGGTACGTAAAAAAAAAATTGTTTGAATCAACCAAATCCTGCAGTTGCGGGTGGCGAACCATATGAACGATTCAATTGACTGCGAAATTTGGTTGAATTACAAATATATATTTATTTCCGGCAACCAAACTTCTTCTTGATCCAAAAACGCACAGAGTACTTTCAATTATAATTCCGGTGTCCTGAAACCAAACTTTATTTGAACATACTGAACGGTTGGGTCGGTAATCTCTCCCTTAAAAGCATTTTCAAAAGATATAGTTCAACGAAAAACATATACAGTAGAATTAAACATGTGTGCAGTGAATGAATTGCAGAGCATATTTCAGTCAATACATAATATTTTTCATAAAAGTTCATGTATAGTCCGTACCACTGAAGATATATTTTAAAAGAAAACCCCCCAACGCTGCTATAGTCGATCCAACTATGTGTTGGTTTGCCCTGAATGACGGAGTAGGTTCTGACACCTGATATAACATAGTTAAACCTGCATACAGTAAGTTCAATCAAAATTGGTTTTACACCAATCGAATAAATGGCAGATAGAGCATCAGCTTAATATGAACCAAATAAACATCGAGTCACTCTAATAAAATTTCGATGTGAGCATATGCAACGTATACATGGAATTGGTAGAAAATCAATTGAACATAAATCATTGAAGAAAGTATTCTCCCTACGATGAATTATAATACCATTACAATTATACATTATACCATTTGTAGTATGAACTCCAATGTAGTTAATCCAACCTATTATATGGCCAGGGAGATATTGCTATTTTGACATGATAATATGATTGTTTCAACTAAAGTGGCTTTGTCACTTGAATCGAATTGTATTTCAAGCGAGTAAAATTGGGTTGCTTAAAGCAAAATTGTTTCAACTAAATATACATAGCTGGTATTACCAAACGTTTTTCTGAGTGTGTAATGGAATATTATTATCGTTGAATAACTCGGCGAATTGCAATTTTTAAGTAAGTATGGTAATGACTAAACTTGTAGGAAATCGAGCGCTTTACAACTTTGGTCATTACACTTTTTTCTCTACCATCGATATTTTTCGAATTAAACCTGAAAAAAGCGGCTGTTGCATTATCTCGTTTATTTTTTACTTCAGGGCATAAACAAACATGACCAAACTTCTAGATAATGAAATTTGGGACAATTTTTGTTCCTATCTATTTTTTCCTGGAATAAATATTTAAGGTCGTACGCCAACGGTAAAAAAAATAGCCAATGGTTCGCGAAATAATATTTTCACGCTTCTCGTTTTTTTACCGTTGGCATACGCCGTTACATATTGACTCTAGGAAAAAAAGGTAGAAACCAAAATTGTCGAGAATTTCATTCTCTACAAGTTTGTTCATGTTCGTTTATGACCTAAAGTTCAAAATGAACGAGATAATGCAATAGCCGCTTTTTCAGGTTTAATTCGAAAAATATCGATGGTAGATAAAAAACTGCAATGACCAAAGTTTTAAAGCAGTCGATTTCCTACAAGTTTAGTCATTACCTTTTCTACTTAAAAATTGTAAATAACCAAGTTATTCAACAAAAACAGTTTCCTCTTAAATTTAAAACGACGATATTAACTGAACGCAAGCCCAGCCAAGAATGAAACGTACACATGTTATTTTACACTAATAAAAGAAAATTGAATGTAAATTTCAGCGGGATCAACCTAGTGATTGGGGTCAAAAATTTAAAAACTGAAAGATTTTTTTTATAGTCTTGTAGTACTTGGAAAATTTTGATTTTTTTTTCAAAATCGTTCATAGAAGAACGCATCTTTTTTTGTAGAGGACATTTTTTCGCACGACGAGAAGATCACTACGATACGATCATTTGAAATTTTATCACGTGTAAAATCTTATCTCCGAGTTAGCCGATTTAGCGAGCCGATAAAAATCTGAAAAAAAGCCACGTACTCAAAGTATATGATACGAAAACATCACCAATTTTAAAAAGATTGACGAAGGTCAGGCTTTTAGGCCGTTCGAAAACCTTTGGAATACCTCATATATAAACATCATAATCATTGTTATTTAATCTCAAGGCTGTAGCCTCCGCACTGCTCGGTCGCGTACATGATTCCGGGAAGTGGATTCATCTAAAGTAAAAAAAGGGAAAATATACTTTTAGTACAATGGTAAAGCTACAGACCCACCGGATACATTTTCGACATTTTAAAAATTGCATTAATACCACTGGTTTTAAAGAAAAGGTCGATTTTCGACAAAAAAATAACGACTTTAAACGTTTATCCGGTCAGTCGATTGAATATATTATAAAATATGTCTAATCCAAATTTAAAGTAATTCGAACGATTAGATTCTGAGATATAATGTGCGCCATATTGCAAAGTATACTTTCGAAATAAACGCAAGCGAAGAAAACGTCCTAAATCCACTTTTTCCGTATACCATTTGCGTATAAATGTTTAGGTCTGCTCAATATCTTCGGTGCTCCTTTATGGTTTCGGGTACGGGAAATACGAATAGGACATTTATTTTGTTTTACAATCGTTTCTTTCTCGTTATAAACAATTTAATTGTTATAATGACGATTGTGACGAAAAGTGCATTTTGTAGATAAAAAAGTATGAAATAAAAAATGTTTCTTTTTGGATTGACGATAAAAAATGTCTCTCATTTTTTTTCGCTACCTCCATTGGTAATGGAGATATGAGCAAGGAACGTTTTTATGTAAAAGACGGAACGATGAGTGAAAGGGACGAAACGTTGAGTGAGAGGTAATGTGATTAATTTTCGTCGCTTATATCCCCTTTACTAATAGCTCTATTAGTATAGTAACAAAATTGAACACCTTTTATTTAAAATGTCTACTTATGAAATGCTCTTCCATCCCAATCGTTATTTGAAAAATTGAATCGTAAGAAAATGCCTTGGTGTATGGACTACTTGCGTGCGATAAAATCACAATGATTTTTTGTACCTTCAATCTGCAATTCCTGCACCGTACAACAATCAAACAGCCGGATTGGACAAAGTCATATCAATGCCCTTAGAAACCACACACAATGCACCGCGCAGCGCTAGAGCCGTAACGCAACGGGACGTTCTGACCTGCTTCACTAAAATCATCATAACTCGGGCAATTTTTGGAATTTTTGCAAAATCTTTGAACCAAATCAAAGTCAAGACTCTACCTAATAAGAAAATTTAATAAACCAAAAATCGATTTTTTGACATTCCAAGGGTATGCATATCCCTTAAACATATAAAGAAAGAAGTGGGGATTGAGGAATACTAGGCAAACAGAAAAAAGAGAGGAGAAATTAACGAAAGTTGGGTATAGATCAAATTCTTGAGTGTAGAGAGGGAAGCGGGCAAGGAATTCAGACACACATGAAATACAGTGTGCATCAGAGGAAAGGACAGCCTGGCACATATAGGGGGGTGCGAGAAGTTGAAAGCACAAATGTAAGAGGCTGCGCTAAAGAAATTCAGATAATAGACCGAATAACAAAACAACCACACAAAAAGATAGTTGAAGGCTGTAAAAATGAGAAAAAACGGAGGAAATCTGTAAAATAGTAAGGCAGTTCGACAGGATAGCGACAAGAAAAACTGCGGTGATAGGGGGAGAAGGAGAAGGCGGAATGTAGCCCCGATTTCGTTAATATATTATTAGAATTATAAAAGTTGAGATGAGTGAATGCAAAAGCCCGAAAGGGTATATGTGTGAAAATAAAATAATGTTCTGTTACATTGTGCTGTAAAAAAAAATCATTTTTCTCCAGGGGAGGATAATGTTTAGAAATCCGATAGATATTATCTCAGCATAAATCGCTGCTACTACATTTCAGAAGCAAATTAAGAGAAAATCCCGCCAATAATAATAACAATAAAAATAACAAATATAAAAGGGGGGGGGGGGGGGGTTCAGGCAATGGCAAAAAAGTATCGATATAAAGGTAAAATATGCAAGCAAAAAAATGGGCAACAAGTAGAAAGCTAATAAAACCCGAAAAGCAAATAAAAAGAAACAATAAACACAGCAACAAATAAAAGCACATGGGATAGAATGGATTGACGACAGAAAGTACGAAGTATGAACGGAATGAAAGAGAAAAAGAAGATAGAAGTGCGTAAAAAGTGAAAAGCAAGTGCGCATGAAGAAAAATGAAAAACTATTGCAGAAAATGAAAGAAAGATAACAATCTCGAAATTTTTAAGGCTGGAATTGCTTTAATTTTTTATGTTTTTTTTTCGGAATATTTGTGTGAATATTTCAAAATGAATATTTCAGAATGAATATTTCATACAAACATTCTGCCAATAAATTATGTAATCAATAGAAGAACGCACCAAAAATAATAATTTAAAAATAACAATATAACAGAGTGGGCGAAAGTGTCAGACAATGGGAAAAAGAGTTTCGATATGGAGGCAAAATATTCGAGCACGAAAAAGTGGAATCCAAGTAAAAATATAATAAAGCCCAGAAGCTAATATAAGGAAACAATAAACATAGCAGAAAATAAAACAATGTGCGATGAAATGGATGAACGACAAAGAATACAGAGTATGAAAAGAATGAAAGAAAAAAAGAGAAAAATGCGTAAAAAGTCGAAAGCAAGCTTTTTTTCTGCAAGCAGAAAACTGTTGCAGAATATGAAGAAAGGATAACAAATCTACAAGAGGAAAAGAGTGGGACTCAATAAGGATAAGTGGGGGGCGCAATTGAGTCGAAAACAAGAATGTTAATTGAAAATTAGAAACTATTGTAAAAAAGAGAAAAGATGAAAAATGTACAAAAAAAAGCCAGTTGCATAAATTCTTTGAAAACTTCAGATTTTAGGGCTAGAATTGCTTCATTTGTTTAAGCTTATTTCGAAACATGGCCCAAATTAAATATTTTATGGGCAGAATGTATTATTTTATCGGGCCAAATGAAATATTTTATCGGCAGAATATCTATATGAACATTTCAGAATATTTGTGTGGATATTGTATACAAACATTCTGCCGATAAAATATTTTATTTGAGTCATGTTTCGAAATAAACTCAAAAAATCGAAGCATTTTCAGCAAACTGGTCGTCTTCCTTTTGAAGATTTTTCATGTTTTTCCTATTTTAGCAATACTTTGTCATTTTCATTTACCCGTTCTTGCTTTTGACTTTGCACCCCCCGTCGCCCCCTAACTCTATTCAGTCTGCACGAGTTTTTCTTTTTTATTTACGCGCGCTTGCTGTTGACCTTTTACGCACTTCTATCTTCTTTTGCCTTTCATTTCTTTAATACTTCGTATTCTCTGTCATTTATCGAATCCATAGTACATTCTTTTATTTCCCGCCAGGTCTTTTGTTTTCTCTTATTTGCTTTTTGAGTTTCATTCGCGTTCTACATGTTTCCCACTTTTTTCTTGTTCGCATATTTTGCCTTTATATTAATACTTTTCTTCTCATTTTCTGACCCTTCCGCCCGCTTGATTATATTTTTCATATTTATATTATTATTTTTCACGCGAAATGTACAGAAAATATTGATGCGAAAAGAATATTTTGAAATAGTGAACTAAGTGATGGAAATAAAAATAATAAAAATACGTACTTTAAACGGAAGGCATATTTGCGTGACAACCGAGCGGTCATAGATGCATCTTCGCAAGCATTATAGACAGAAAACTGTGGTTCGCAAAGAGCCATCGATGCAATATCATTTGAAGCTCATTTCTATCCCTTTGTGCCTGCGAAGATTTTCTATTCGGTGCAATATGCCTGCAACAATCGAGCACAAAGATGCCTGCGAAGGTCTTGTGTCTCTTTGCGAACTCTGCGGTATGCCTGTGAAAATCTTACTTCGAAGCACAAGTACAATACATAGCGCATGAATACAAGTCACATTTTCATGCGTTACGCCATTGCATGGGCTTTGCAGCAAGATCTTCCGGAGCATCTTCGTGGAAGATCTTCAGAAGCATATTGGACAGGAAACTGTGGTCCACAAAGAGCAATGGAGCAAATATCATTGCAAGCTCATCTGTAGCCCTTCGTACGTGTGAAGATTTTCTTATCGTTGCAATATGCCTGCGACAATCCAGCACAAAGATGCTTGCAGAGACGTTGTGTCTCTTTGCGAACCGTAGCGTTCTCTGCGCTATTCCTGTAAATATCTTGCTGCGAAGCACAAGTACATTGCATAGCGCACGAATACACGTAACAGTTTTATGCGTTATGCCATTTACTTGGGCTTTATCATAAGATTTTCGCACGTACATCTTTGTGAAAGACCATAGCAGGCATACTGCATCGGAAGGAAAATCTTTGCAAGACAAAGCGATATAAGTGTCGCTGGGATGATATTGCGTCCGTTGCTTTGTACAAACCAAACCTTATGGAATGGGCCTGTGAAGATTCTGCGGCGAAGCACAAGTACATTGTATTGTGCATGATACTGTACTTCGCAGAGAACACGCATGGTCATTGCAGCAAATTTTACTTTGCTGCAAGAGCTATGCTTATGTGCATATGCACAGGGCCATTGCAGGCTTTTTTTGTACTATAACACGTTTTCACGTACCTTAAACTACTGCAACATTCTTCACCTTATGAGATTTGTTGCCCTGAGCTTCGACGTAACTCCGAATGACAGCGTCGGTGGTTCTTCCATGTTCCTCCGCAGTCCTTTGCTAATGGAATGCACTTCTTTTCCTGTCCATCATCATCATTAGGTTCGATGGCATGAACACAAATGACATACAGAATCTGAAAAAAGTTACAGTTTATTGCTCAGTTTTCTTTCTCGCAGTACTCTGGAGAAAGTATATCTTAACCTCACATTCATTTGTGAGATTTCGCACATACTTTATCGCGAGTAGAACTACCGATAAAAAAACGTAAACAAAAAGAATAAATAAAAAGACAGGAAGAACAAATAGATGTAGAGGCAATTCCACGAAATAATTCTCCGAAAAACAGAGAGAGAAAAATGAGTAGATACCTCCACGTCGCTGGCAGTTCACCCGGTAAATGACACGATATAAATTTTTTTTGTAATATCGTCGCACGTAATACATCACGAAACTTGTTTTTAACACTTTGCTGCTTCGAAAAGCAACAATTAGATTTTTGAGCGAGTTCGCACATCGCCATATTTGAACTGACAAATTCTCGGTGCACGCCAATCGGCCATGGGGGCCTCGGCGGAATTCACGGGAACTCAGTTCCCAGATGTCGAGCGAGATTTCCTCGAAATCGTCAACAATTACCTACTATTTACGACTTTCCACAGATTTCCTGAAATATGCGGAGGAATGAAATGACCGAGGTGCCAAAATACGTGTTTTCAACGTGGCTACACGGCTCTTCTTCTTTCCAAGTCGTGGCTTTAGCCAAACTTTTTATTTTTCATCATTTCCATCGCGAGTTCAGCATGACACTGCAATCTACTTTTTTTTTTTGATTCAAGAAATCTAATGAAAAGACAGTCGTTCGTTTATCAATTTGACATTGTCTGGTCAAATTTCATGAGATTCTGAAGAGCCGTTTCGGAAATCCGTAGGTATCTACTATCGCGATCTGCCATACCGACCGCGATGAGGTACCATTCCCTCTTAAATACATCAAACAAGACCAAAACTATAATATCTCACACTAAAAGCATCTGGAACTAATGCCTATCTATCAGCAGAGCACCCTTGTATAGTTGAGATACAGATAAACATTTTTAATAATTCTTTCAAAATAGCTGGAAGCCGGAACTATGCTCAAATACATCAAACAATACCAAAACTATAATATCCTACCCAAAAAGCACCTGGAACTCATGCCTATCCATCAGCAGAGCACACTTGTGTAGTTGAGATATTAATAAACATTTTTAACATTTATTTGAAAATAGCTGGAAGACAGAACTATTCCTAAATACATCAAACAATGCCTAAACTATAATATCTCACACTAAAAGCACCTGGAACTAACGCCTATCGATCAGCAGAGCACCCTTGTATAGTGGAGATACTGATAAACATTTTAAATAATTATTTCAAAATAGCTGGAAGCCAGAACTGTTCTCAAATACATGAAACAATACTAAAACAGTAATATCCTATTCAAAAAGCACCTGGAACTCATGCCTATCCCTCAGCAGAGCACACTTGTCTAGTTGAGATATTTATAAACATTTTTAACAAGTACTTGAAAATAGCTGGAAGCTAGAACTATTCTCAAATACATCAAACAATACCAAAAAAATAATATTCCACCCAAAATGCACCTGGAACTCATGCCTATCCCTCAGCAGAGCACACTTGTATAGTTGAGATATTTATAAACATTTTTAACAATTATTTGAAAATACCTAGAAGCCGGAACTATTGTTAAATATATTAAACAATACCGAAGCTATAATATCTCACGCTAAAAGCTGCTGGAACTATCGCCTATCCATTAGCGGAGCACACCTGTATGGTGGAGATATTAATAAACATTTTTAACTATTACTTGAAAATAGCTGGCGGACAGAACTATTCTCAAATACACCAAACAGAACCCAAACTATAATATCCCATACAAAACGCACCTAGAACTCTCGCCTATTCATCAGCAGAGCATACTTGTATAGTTGAGATGTTGATAAATATTTTTTATAATTATTTGAAAATGACTGGAAACCAGAACTATTCTCAAATACATCAAACAATACCGAAACAATGATATCTCACCCAAAAAGCACCTGGAACTCATGCCTCTCCCTCAGCAGAGCACACTTCTATAATTGAGATGCTGATAAATATTTTTAACAATTTGATATTAGCCGGAAGCAAGAACTATTCTCAAATACATCAAACAATCCCAAAACTATAATATCACACACCAAAAGGACCTGGAACTCATGCCTATCCCTCAGCAGAGCACACTTGTATCGTTAAGATATTAATTAACCTTTTCAACATTTATTTGAAAATAGCTGGATACCGGAACTATTCTCGAAAATATCAAACAATACCTAAGCTATAATATCTCACGCGAAAAGCTCCTGGAACTATCGCCTATCCATCAGCAGAGCACACTTGTTAAGTTGAGATAGTAATAAACACTTTTAACTATTATTTCAAAATAGCTGGCAGACAGAACTATTCGCAAATACCACAAACAAAACCCAAACTATAATATCCCATACAAAAAGCACCTAGAACTCTCGCCTATTCATCAGCAGAGCACACTTGCATAGTTGAGATGTTGATAAACATTTTTGATAATTATTTGAAAATTACTGGAAGCCAGAACTATTCTTAAATACATCAAACAATACCAAAACAATGATATCCCACCCAAAAAGCACCTGGAACTCATGTCTATCCCTCAGCAGAGCACACTTGTATAATTAAGATTCTAATTAACATTTATAACATTTATTTGAAAATAGCTGGAAGCCGGAACTATTCTCGAATATATCAAACTATACCTAAACTATAATATCTCACACAAAAATCTCCTGGAACTATCGCCTATCCATCAGCAGAGCGCACTTGTATAGTTGTGATATTAATAAACATTTTTAACAATTATTTGAAAATAGCTGGCAGCCAGAACTATTCTCAAATACATCAAACAATACCTAAACAATAATATCTCACATAAAATGCACCTGGAACTCACGCCTATCCATCAGCAGACCACTCTTGTATAGTTGAGATATTAATAAACATTTTTAACAATTATTTGAAAACAGCTGGAATCCAGCACTGTTCTCAAATATATCAAACAATACGTAAGCTTCAATATCTCAGACACAACGCACCCGGAACTCACGCCTATCCATCAGCAGACCACATTTGTATAGTTGAGATATTAATAAACATTTCTATCGATTATTTGAAAAAAGCTGGCAGACAGAACTATTCTCAAATACACCAAAATAACCGAAACTATAATATCCCATACAAAAAGCACCTAGAAGTCTCGCCTATTCATCAGCAGAGCACACTTGTATAGTTGAGATGTTGATAAACATTTTTAATAATTATTTGACAATGACTGGAAGCCAGAACTATTCTTAAACACATCAAATAATACCAAAACAATGATATTCCACCCAAAAAGCACCTGAAACTCATGCCTATACCTCAGCAGAGCACAGTTGTATAATTGAGATGCTGATAAACATTTTTAACAATTATTTGAAATTAGCCAGAGGGCAGAACTATTCTTAAATACATCAAACAATACCAAAACTATAATATCACACACCAAAAGCATCTGACACTCATGCCTATCGCTCAGCAGAGCACACTTGTATAGTTGAGATATTTATAAACATTTTCAACAATTATTTGAAAACATCTGGAAGCCGGAACCATTGTCAAATATATTAAACAATACCTAAGCTATAATATCTCACGAGAAAAGCTCCGCGAACTATCGCCGATCTATCAGCAGAGCACACTTGCATAGTTGAGATATTAATAAACATTTTAAACTATTATTTGAAAATAGCTGGCAGACAGAACTCTTCTCAAATACAACAAACGGGAGCGGGGCGGGGGTCCCGCGCGGGGTACCCGAGGTCACGGCGGGAAGGGTAAGGCCAGGTAGTGGGGGAGCGAGACGGTGTCTGCAGCAAAGGGAGGAGGGAGAACAAATAGTTGCATGTAACCGTTGGAAAGCCATCAAATTTTTGTATTTTTTATCGTATAACCCGGAATTATCAGCTTCATTATGGGCACATGTGGATAAACTACTATATATGGCTAGAAAAGTTTCCACCAATAAGTAAACCCTAGCTGTCACATGAAGTGCGCTCTTTCAGAGACTTATAAAAAAATGCATTATTTATTGCATGCAACTGTAGGTATGAAAGGTGTCAATAAGAAAATTCAACCCGTCGCGGTTTCATTCCGAATGATTACGTCAAGATGTTCACATGTGCGAGTATGTACGCAGTGCATCCGGCCAAGTACCCGCTAGACTTGACCAAAAACGAGCTCGATCAGGTAACAAAGGTCTTGCTCCTAAAATATTGGGGTGAATATGTTGGTTTATTGTGGTATCGTTTGCCAGAACATCATCGAAACGATAGTGAAGTGATATCATACCTACCATGCATGAAGTATTATAATACGCCACAGATGAAAGATCACACTGATGGCCCCCCACCTCAACGTCGGGAGTGTGAAAAATGCTGTGGAAATTCTCCACATATGGGGTTCTTCAAACGTGTTTGAACCCGTTTTTTTTGGGGAGTGTGAAAAAATGTCGAAGGGGGTTCTCCACGTACGAGGTTCTTCGAACGTGTTTGAACCTATTTTTCACGACTGGAAAAGTGGGGAGAAGTTTGCAAATTTGAGTGGGAGGGTTACGAGGGAGCTTATAATTTCATGGACCAAGCTCAGACTACCACACAACATCAACATCTCTCTCTCCAAAAAGAACTTTGAAAAGAGAACAGTGTAGAAAGTGGATTTCACGAGCATCAACAAAGTCAGCCGGATGGCGGAATTCGTTCCAACGAAGAAGCTGTTAGGAATCCCCGTTCACTCGGATCATCGAATCTCCGACATGAAGGCCGTACAAACCAAGTTTGGGAAACGCTACATCGCGGACATCGCGGATGAGTTCTCTGTCTTCTTGCCGGCGTGACTTGTGAAGGCCTTCGACCAAGATCCGACAATGTTTGAGAGTATGCTGCAAGTGGCACGTGATGGTCAACTCGGCATGCGGTACATTGGTGGGAATTACAACAGTGTCGAGTTCCATCGTCTCTGACCATGGTAGAAAAGACAAAAGTCGTTGGACCACCATCGTCGAACAGTTGTCCGCATCATCGAGAGTATGCTGCAACTGGTCAACTCAGTGGTGGGAAATACAACAGCGTAGAGTTCCATCGTCTCCGAGCATGGAGACAAAATTGGGCACCATTGTCGAACGGCTGTTCGCAGTCGTCACGGTTTTTGTTTCAAAGTGCTGACTATGTTAAAATGTACATGTTTGATTGAATTGTAAATGATGGATGTTTTCGCCGTAGAATAAAGAATACAAATGACACATATTTTCATCGAAATATTTTTTATTCATTTAAAAAAAATCCCTCGCTCACTTCGTATACGCTCAGCCAGCTTTTCAGTGATTTTGCATTCTCATGGGCGCAGTTGTATTTTATGTTGAAGGAATGATGCGGGCATTTGAATTTCGTGATTTTCGGCAGCTTTTGCAGCGATGGACCGTCCAGAGTCTCCAAGTCAATGACGTTTGTCGCGGGATCCGTGAATCTTGATAGCCATGCGCATCTCGAATCCCTTCGCATAGATGGTTGGAGCTCCTTGCAAGTTTTCTCGAATTGTCTTTCTAGCTGCCTCGTATGGTATGCCACTGTGTTCCCATCGTAGTCCATGGAAATTGCGTTCCAGCCACTTGTTTGTCATCTTGTACTTGGCTGGTAAAGAGTCCCATGCAAATGGTGCGTCGAAGACGAGCGTCAGCGGTTTAGCATTCTTATCGTGGAGTTTGACGATGGACATCTCCTTTAGGACAAATTTGTTGATGGGTCTCTTGAAGCCCTGCACATCGACGATAAGCTCCATGTTGACTGAAGTGGACGTGAATCATCGGCATGAATTTATACCAATTTTTTAACCCCACCACTGATTGCATTGTACTCGACAATACGATCATGGAGGATCATGCAGTATGCTGAAGTTTGTGGCGGAATATTATTTTTCAATTCGAACTCCAGACGCACTCCAACAGGGCCGGACTTGAGAGAATCGTTTTGCTTTGAACAGTCAATGACAACGATGGGGGGCTTTTTATAAAAATTCAATTCTGCTCATCGATGGTTCAGCCTCTTTGTTGTAATGAGTCGGTTGAAAGTTTGCGTACATCTCGTAGAGTAGAGCATACTGGTTTTGATCAATGTTCAAATTCAAATTTTCATATGGATAACATTGCGAGTTGAGGTATAGTTTGACATCGCTCAGGTTACAATGATCAAAGTGGCTCGCATTGTATTGTTTCTTATTTTTCCGCCCCGTCTGCAGCGCAAGTATGACATATCGTGGCTTCTCCAGCTGATTCGAGGTTTTCACAGACCACACGTGCTTAGAGGTCGCAGGCAGCAATGGATAATCATACAATTCCCATGTTCGGAAACTCATAGAGATTGGTGCGTCTTTGGCGAGAAACATGAACAGCTGAATTTTCCGCTGATCCGAGACTGCTACATACGGTACGAGCCATTCTATTTTATGCAATACGAGTTTATAGTCTTCGGGTGCTGTTTGTACAATGGCATTGTCATCGGTCTTTGATCTCGTGAGAATCAACTCGTGCTTGGCATTTACAACAATTTTACGATAATCTTCGGCAAACCCGAGGAGCATGCTGAGCGGTATGCACACATCAAAGTTTCCCGTTGCATCTTCAATTTTCTTGGTCTCTTCAACATCGAGCCACCCAGTGTTCTCGAGCATAGAACTCTTGGCCGGTGAGAGAGATGAATATCCCTCAATTACACTCGTAATACCGACATTCTTAATACGATCGATTTCTATGGCATTCAACTCATATCGCACTTCCTCAAACAAATGACAAATGGCATTGTTGACGAGACTTGTAGCAGCAGTTGGCGTCCCATCACGCTTGGATAATTTCCCACATATGTGTAGGGAACTCTTGCTTGGCAGGATGGAGAGGTCTTGATGTTGGATAGCAATACGGATTTCATCGCTGTTGTTGAAGGTTGAAGATGCATATGGCTGATGAGCGTGAATCTTGCAATGTATGATGGATTCATCAAAGACGACGGGCGTTTGAATGTTTACGATTTCTTCCTCCACTTCACGCAGCAGATGCACAAAGCACAGACTGAACAATTTTTTACACGCTTCCGCCACGTACTTTGAGACCCAAATTCTTCAAGAGTATCACGTTTTGAGGTGTTAGCACGTTGGGCGCTGGCCGACGACTGATTGTTTTCATCCATGGCCGTTTATTGTCATTGGAAGATCTATTGAAAACCATACCCATCACGACTGTATATGCAGGCGTATGGTGATTACTTCACCGCGGAAATTTACCAAATCACCGTCCTGATCCACTATGCGAACCTGTATCGCGTCAATCGTTCGACTCGTGATTGGCAGATAAATTACGTGGGACTTCAATGATCTTATAGCCCGGTGGCACAGATGGAAAGAATTCGTAAATTGTGTATACTTTTTGTCCGTTAATATATGCACCATCGGTAATGTTGCACTCAACGCGTAGGGCGTTCATTTTGAGAATGGCTACTGGAAGATCGGATTCGTGTCTTTTATTGGCTTCCAATTTGCGTGGGGTGAAGCCTAGTTAATGTCCAATAGAATATTTCGGTTCTAAATGTACATCACGATCACACTCGATCTCACTGCGTAGCGTATTATTATTGGGTTTAATGCTGATTTTGATGTTTATAGGCGACATCTCTGCTTGTATAAACGTCTCAATATCCTCCATTTCATAACTGCCCGTGGGTATCGTCAACACCTCATCTCCCACGCAAAGTTTATCGTGCTCAACGTCGATATTGGGAATAGAGGTGAAGGATAACAAGTCCACGAGACCGAGAGTATAATTTTTGTGTGGCGAGAGTTCGATGGGGGGCAAGTATTGCGCCTCGAGTATGGACGAAGAGCCAGATATGGTCAATGTTAAACATTCATCCATGATGCTGGTAAATTGACAACTGAATTCTCCACATCATTTTCCCCTGTATATAGTGTATATTTGTCTTTGTGCTGCAATTGCTGACAACGAAACTTGAGGCACAAATGACCACATTCGATCGTATGATATTCCTGATATCTAGTATAATTATAATTTACGCTACCAGCACGAAAATATCTCATGAGCTCGGATGGTGGTGGAAGATTGCCGAAACTATCAAAGTACACGACTTTCAATCCAGTCTTTTTGTAAGCGACCCAGTGCGTTCTAGGACCGACATTTTCATCCAAATTTACGATTGCTGCTTCACATTTGAGAGGTCCGCTCGCTGGCACTGTGTCGCGCATGTAAACTCCACGAAAATGTGGAATCTTTAGATCTTTCGCATATTTGAGTAGGTCGCGGTCGGTGAGGGGTCGGTGCGGTAGCGATACTTCTAGTTTTTTGGCTTGATATGAAGGCCCAATCCCTGCTTATATGGTTTCAGATGTAGACCTTTACCCGATGCAATCGCTTCAATTATCCGATTATGACGCTTACGTTCATCCAATTCACGCTTAGCTGCTTGAGCACCATTTCCGTCTTTAGCTATACTAGCTGCACCACCAGACAAAGCACCCGCAGCGCTAAGACCCGCAAAAATGGGCTCGAGGAAGGGCAATAACCCACCGATTTTATGGGGTACAGGTAGAACGCGAGGTGTGCGTACTTTACCACCTTGCAACTTTACAGCTGCACGAGCACCCTTTAGAGCTGATTTAATAATCTTATGCGGATCATTACTTTGAATCATTGTCTTCTTTGCAGCGCCAATTATCTTTTTCAAACAAACGCCATTCTTGCGGGCCTTTATACCCATGCCAAATTTTCTATTTGTCTTCATAATATTTGCCACACCCCAAGCAGCGGCTTTTTCGCTGATACCAGCGTCTCTCGCGGTAACACGTTGCCTAGCATGTTCAGCCAACACTTTATCCGCCAAATGTCTCGCCTCAAGAGTATCCGGATTTTTCGAATACGCAATATCGTATTGTTTGCAAGCCGTATCCAATGAATTAATGTCCGGATCACCACGAGCAAGGCGCTTGGCCACCTTTGTGCCTGGTCCACAATACTGATACCCCAGCAGATGTAGTTCAATGGGGTGTCTGTTGATTAGGCGATTGACCAAACCTTTACCACTCTTCCCATGTACAATTATGTCTAAAGCCAATACGCAACTGACGGATAATCCCTATAAGAATCGTATTTATATGATTTCGTCGTTAGTCGTGTGTGAGATGACGTCCAAAAAGCAAACCATCGGAGGCGGACTTCCCGTGATAAATTTCTATGAGTTGGTCGCAGATAGCGGGGGGAAGAAGAAACAAAAACGTCATGGGAATTTATTGCCGGATAGCATACGTGCATTGTTTTGGGGTCCATCAAATTGTGGGAAAACCAACGCTTTGCTCACCCTCATCATCCATCCGAATGGTTTGAGATTTGAGAACATTTACTTGTATTCCAAATCGCTCAAGCAGCCAAAGTATAAGTTGCTCGAACACCTACTCGAACCTGTGAGTGGAGTTGAATATCATCCATTCGAGGCGCATGAACAAGTGATAGCGACAAGTGATGCACGATCGAACTCTATATTCATCTTTGATGACAGCATGCGAAAAGCAGGATCATGTTCAGGCCTTCTTTTCCATGGCACGCCACGAGATTGTTGACAGTTTTTATCTTTGTCAGACGTACACTCGTATCCCCAAACATCTCGTGAGAGATAATGCAAATTTCGTGGTGCTTTTCAAGCAGGATGATATATTATATGATGATAATCTCAAACACGTCTACAACGATCATGTCAATACGGATACGACTTATACGTGCTTTAAAAACATGTGCATGAAATGCTGGAATTCCGAAAAGTATGCATGTATCATCACGATTGACAAGGATAGCGGTATTAATGATGGTCGATATAGACAAGGTTTTGATTATTTTCTTACCATTGATAAATGACTCATTGCTAGTAGTTGAAGAGACAGTATTGCGCATGCCGTGGTGGTGACAACATGAAGAGCGAACAATTGTTGCGAGAAAAAGATGTATTGCGTGAAATTGCCAAGGCGAGCGATGCAATCAGACGGAAGCATCGCATGATGAAAATTGGGAAAGCTAGCGATGAGCAGAGAATGCAAGATGTCTTTAAGCCTATAGTGGGGCCATTGGGGAAATTGGTGTCGTATAAAAACGATGAGGTGGTGGTGAAGGAGGAAATTAAGGATGAAAAAGTGGGTGATAATGTTGAAGAAGAAAAAGAAGATGCGTTAAATAGTGTGAAATATCAAATGAGGCACATGATTCCTTGAAGAGTGAAACCCAAGATTCGTTTAAATTGATAAATGAGGATGATGATGACTCGCAAAATGTCGATGAGCTTATCAGCGAATATCTCCTGTTATTACAAACAAATAGAAAGGCAAGCTTGGATGTCTTCTACGGTGTACGAAATCTCGCAAACAACAAATTAATGATTGGCAATTCTCCGATAATTTTCGACTCCCAACATATTCGTGTGGGAGATGTGAATTATCCGAAAACTGTTGGATTAACAGAGCTGTTGTTTAAAAAAGTGCCCAATGTCGAAACTCTCCCACCGGACGATTTGAAAAACTATGAAAAGATTGTAATCTCGACGAATGCGCACAAAAAATTGTATAAGCCTAGTGAGGCCATACGCCGCAATACCAGCCACACATTCAACATGTATATTGCAAATATAGTTGATCATCATGTGGGAAAAGGTATGCCAATGTATAAGCTAGCTAGAAAAAATACCCAATTGGACTATATTCATTGGGACAATCCAAACGAGCTAGTGGATCGTCTTCGCTTACTTCTGGCAACACAAGCAGCCGGAAATTCATCATATGCGAATGAAATTATATCGATTATCGAGGAATTGTGTGAAGCTGAAATCATTTATTAACTCGACATCGGAGAATTTACGCATTCTCATCATGAGTGTATATGTGTTTGGACGTCATTCAAGTAGGAGTGTCCTACTTGTGTGTCAATACTTGAAGGTCCTCCAGGTCGACCCGAGATTGGCTTTAGAATTACCGCAGATGGTCATTATGACTTGGAGCAGAAACGATGTGTGTAACATTGCTAATCCGGAAGGAGAAGATGACGCCATCACTTTAAGCGCGTTACAAAAGAAATATCGAACTATCATTAAGAACATACGCAAAGAAATGAATGAGAGTAGTCAGTTATTGGTTAATGGACTTGAAGCTACGATACGAGACATTGCGAGAACACTCGAGGCCGATGTCAAAACTCTACAAGATTTGGTGATTCGTAATTCTAACGTCATTGCTGAATTGGATGCACGACTGATTGGACTGGAAAATGAGTGAAAAAAGGGGCGCTCTCGTGCTGGAGCTACATAAGCCCGCTCGACGAAACTATCCGCATCGACATGTGGACAGCCGTGGGTTGGACGAAACCTCGCAAGCCGATCTCGTCGATATGTCATCATACGCGCGTCACAACTCCAAACACAAATTTCTCCTCACCGTCATCGATACCTTCTCGAAATTCGCTTGGGCCGTGCCAATGCCGAGTAAGAGTGGTGAAGATGCAGCAGCTGCAATGAAGTCGATACTCCTTAAGTGACGCATACCGCAGAACTTACACGTCGATCAAGGAAAAGAATTCTATAACTGTGACTTTAAGGCCAACATGAAAAAGTACTATATTCACATGTATTTAACATATAGCAACTTGAAGGCATCCATTTGCGAGCGTTTCAATCGTACATTAAAGAATAAGATGTGGATGCAATTTAGTCTTCGTGGTAATTATCAGTGGATCGATATTCTTGATAATCTAGTAGCCGAATATAATGATTCTGTACACCGCACCATTAAGATGAAGCTGAGAAATGTCAACGCGGAAAATGAGAAGCAATTTCAGCAGATTTTCAATCAGCCTCCAATAAAAAGACACCCGAAATTCGCCGTTGGTGATAAAGTGAGAATCAGCAAATTTAAGACTGTTTTCGAAAAGGCTTACACCCCAAACTGGACAACAGAAATATTTACAATATCTCGTGTGAAAAAAACTCATCCCGTAACGTACCACTTGAAGGATCATAAAGACGAACCGATCGCCGGTGGTTTCTCCGAACACGAGCTTCTCAGTATCAAGCACCCCGATATCTATCTCATTGAAGCAGTATTGAAGAGGCGCGGTAATCGAATGTTTGTAAAATGGCTAGGGTTCGACAATAGCCACAATAGTTGGATAAGTAAATCCGATTTGTAGTCGATAATAAAGAAAATGGAAAAATATATATGTATATTTTATGACTCATGACCTAAACTGCTGGTCGTATCCGCATGTATCCCTCCAAGGCCTCCGACCGACTCCACAGCAGGCTTGCTTCTTCCCTTCTCGCCGTCGATAATCCTTTTTTTCGTGGAACGTGGGTACGAGGAGATGGATAGAGTGAAAAAACACATGGGATTATAAAAAGTCCGTTTCTTTATTTACAGAAAATCATTAATCCATTCTTACACGATTAAATATTTACAACAACAAACATAATTTTAACAAAAAATATACATAATTTTCACGAGTTTTATGAATCAATATTGATAAAAATGTGCACAATTTTACAACAAAAATCAACGTTCTAGAAAAAAAAAATGTACATAATTTTTTACGACGCTATTCTATAATGCCCCCATGGTAGGGTATCAGAGGTCCCAGGTATGATATACCGCTTATCGTCATGAGGACTCAGAGCAATTTTCGTCTCGCGAATGGTCTACGCATCATTTCAATATTTTCCTGTAAGCATTGAGCATAATCGTCAAATGCAATTACCCTAGTCACTACACTGCTTTTGACACCTTTAACTTTTTTCGTGTCCTGCTTACCCTCAACAAGTGTCGCATACATTTTCGATCGAAGTCCAATAAATTCGGTCATAATTGCTCCATTACATTCATCCTTCATGAGACCGGGTACCTTCTTGTTGACGAGCGGTATACCATACCTATTGTCCGCTGAATAATCGCTTGTATCGAATTTTGAAATGTCGCGCTTCATGTCGGCTTATATATCATCGCTCTCAATGTCATATATGAGACTAACCGTATCGGTATACATGACTTTGCATTTATCTCGATACAGAGGTACCATATACTCGTGATGAAATCCATACAAGCACGTTTTGGATATTTCGAGTATGCACATGCCCACGCAATTCCACGGCAATGAGATTTTCCGAAAAAACTCGTCGGCTGTGGAAGTTCGGCTTCGCAGTCATTGCCTCTGCGCCATACCTACCCTCCCATTTTGTCGAAAGCTTTACATCTACATGATTGCGCACATTCTCCGTCGTTTTGCCAAACATCGCATTATTCATCAATTTGAATAAATTCTTTTCGAAATCGTTTTTGGCCATCGTTCGAAACTGAGTATTTAACTCGATATATGAACGGAGCCATGGGGATTGTGTGAACTGTAAAATTCTATGGATTTTCGTGAGGCAAAGTCCATGACGTAAACACTGTTGTAAATTTATATAGTGTATGATGTAGCGTGTTTTATCACAGACAGTTGCTAGCAGCTTTTCTTCCCGCTTACCTGGTGGTTTTTCGTGTATTGGTCAAAATAGCAGGTCTTTGTGCGCATCATATAGTGATTGTGGGTATTCCAAGTCGACCTCAAGAATGTAGCCTGTAGGCGAATTTAGCGCGATGGATAGTGGATCAAAGTTGGACACGTCGTTGACCCATCGAAAATCTGCATATGGCAACGTTTGGCACATTGCCCATCCATACAAATTCTTGACGTCAAAATACATCAAGTATGACGATGCTTCCGATGGATCAAACAACTCCATGTACTTGTTATTAGCACGTGCATATCGGTTTGAGCATTGACTAAGATCACCGCGTATACCCCGCTCAACAAATAAATTAAATAAAACCATATCGATGTCCGTTAGTACTTTAAACTTGACATTCGAATGTTTTAGCATTGCATCGCAGGTATACCCCGGTAATGTGTAGTAATACGCGGGATCCGATCCATAGCTCTCAACGCACGTATTCCGAAAGTTTTCGAAAATATCGGCTAATAATAAGACATCTGTCTTCAAGTACAAATCCCTATAGTCGCCCAGCGTTTGAATGGAGAACCGCTCCCAAACGTTCTCAGCATGTGCGTACTCACCCTCGGATACTGTAGCATCTGTCAGGGAGCTGTAAAATGCGTCACGTGGTGGCAGGCAAGTGTCGTCCAACCTAGTCACGTCGTTGATATACTCATAAGGAAAGACCCCTTTTCGCGTCAACAAATTGAAATCGCCTGACACCAGAGTTGAAAATCGCATCCGAAAAATTCTGAGTTTGTCCTCGGTCAAGAATGATGCTAATTTGTCAAGACTGGTGTTGAGGAATTTGTATGAATCGATGAAGCACAATTGGATCTTATGTTTTGCAACGTCTTTTATTTCAACATGCTTCGCGAAGGAGATGTATTTCTCTTTTGTGATTGGAAGGACGTCATTTTTTTCCTTCGAAAGCTGTGGCTACTTCCTTGAAAAGAAAATGTGTATCATAACCCGACAAATTATGGAAAACTACGGGAATAAAAAATGATTGTTTGTAATTTAGGTTGCATTTTGAATGGGCAGGACCTCTATAACGTCCGGTCACATGGCAATGATCTCGAACGCGTGCATCGTCTTGCGCAAATGGTGTGTCGCATATGTGACACCGAGTGGCGTTTCGAAAACTCGCCCACTCGGTTGGTGTTAGAGGTATCATTGGCAAATTATCGCAAAAAATGCTTTTTATGCGCAATGCTAGGTTTTTAAGTTCGTCTACAAACCATGTTATGCAGTCAGCACTGCGACGTGAATGATATGAAGAGAGCGATTCATCGTATGCACAGCACACGTAATAACCAATACTAAATACTTCATGCTGATGAGGGTGACAATTATAATGTGGCCATGCTTTTTTTGAGGGCCTTGCGCGAAGATTTTGGGTCTGAAAAAAATATGATTTTGAATGGTTTTTCGAGCCTTTTTCGAAAAAAATACGGCAGATTTTTGTCTTGAAAAATGTACGCCAGAAGAAATAAGGCATTGCGAAAAAAAACGCAAAATACATTCCGAGCACATGAGATTGAAGTTTTTTAAATTCCGAATACAATGCACCCCGGAAAACTTGATTTGCGCCCGCCATCATGGTGGAAAAAATTGTTAAAAATACGCCGTAAAGTGGCAATTTGCGTGAAACAAGCGATTTAAGTCAGACGCGATCGTGCTTTGGGATGTCCTAGCTTGGTACGTCACAGCTGCAACTTCCGAATTTTCGGCTGTCACAAGAAGGTGGTTGAGAATCCCTTGACCCGCGAATGAGCTAAGGGATCTGAATTTGTACCCATCCGAGTCCATTGCAGAGAATATGGTGAATTTCGAAAAAGTTCGAAAATTCCATGTACGGCAAATAATATTTTGAATAATTTGGAATTCGTTTCCAGCTCTTGGACACATCATTTTGAAAAAAAACTTTAACACGGATTAGGGAAAATTTACAGACTTTTTCCTATTACGCGTATTATTTTTCCCACATTCATTACTGCGAGCATTGTGTGAGCGTGTGCGTGCATGAGGATGCACGAGTGCACACGCGCGTGTGCGTAATGTGGACATTTGCCACGTTTCGAGCGCGCTCTGAACTCGGGTTCGGAGAGCACGCTACGCGGTTCGGTCCGAACGCATCGTCAAACGTCAAAACGCGTTATTTGACGTTTAGGATTAGTCAGCTGATATTGTCAGCTGATACCATCTTGGATATGCAGATTTAGCGCACACACGTCGAACTGTCGTCGAAAGGCCAAATTTGACGCGTGATTTGACGTTTCATCAATCGTCTGCTATTCATTTCTGACATCTTGGGCAAATAGGGAGCACGCGCGTTGAAGGTTTGCCGAAATGCACTGTTTGGCGCGCGATTTGATATGACGTGATATCGCCGGCCATGATTGTTTGCCATTTTGGATGTGCAAAATCATGATTCGAGACGGCGAGCGATTATCTCTTGAGTTATTTAACATTTCGATTCGAATAAAAATCTACAGTACGTGTCTTTGTCTTTTTTTGCGTTCACAAGACGTAAATGAAAACACAACAACGTACTGGAAAAAGGTGTTTTTAATGATTAATTGAAAAGTACCGAACATAGGAACAAAAACAAGTTTGGTATTTTTTTCAGACAAGTTGACCGTGCCTCTACCTGGAGCGCCGATTCGATTTCTATCTCCGCAATAAATAATTAATACGTGTCTGCGATGGTTCTGAAGGCGTAAACCAGTAATTCCATAATGGTGATTATGTTTCTGGGGGATGGGATCGGAAATCCCCGATATGACTGTCCCGAGCTTGTGTTCGCTTTTACCTTACTTTCGGTTATTTTGCGTCAAAGGGTATCGAGACGCTCGGTGGACGGTTTCAAGCGCATTTGTCGAATGACAAAGGTAAAAGCAACGATGATGGTGGGTCTGGGGAATTCGATACGCCACATGGACGACGATTATAAGCGCATTTATTAATAAAAATGAAAGCAATGATTGTGATGATTCTGGTGTACCCGATTGGACATGCCTGATATGACGGAATCGAGTTCTTCTCTACTTTTACCTTTCTTTCAGTCATATCGCATCGAATAAAATGACGAAGATTTGGGGATGATAACAGGCGCATTTGTTAATAAACAAAGGTAAAAGCAATGATTGTGTCGTTTCTGGGTGACCCAATTGGACAGGCCTGATATGACGGCATCGAGTTCTTCTCTGCTTTTACCTTTCTTTCTCTCATATCGCGTCAAATACACTGACGACGATTTAAAGACGATTACAGGCGCATTTGTTAATAAAAAAAGATAAAAGCAATAATTGTGCTCATTCTGGGGGACCCGAATGGACATTACTAACATGACGGCATCGAGTTCTTCTCTGCTTTTACCTTCATATCTGTCGTATTGCTTCAAATACAATGACGACGATTTGAGGATGATTTCAGGCGCATTTGTTAATAAAAAAAAAGGGAAAACCAATGATTGTGATGAAGCTGGGGAACCCGAATGAATATTACTAATATGACGGCATCGAGTTCTTCTCTGCTTTGACCTTTGTTTCTGTCGTATCGGATCAAATACAATGACGACAATTTGTGGATGATTTCAGGCGCCTTTGTTAATTAAAAAAAAAAGGTAAAAGCAATAATTGTGATGAATCTAGGGGACCCGACTGGGCATTGCTAATATGACGGCATGAGAGTTCTTCTCTGCTTTTACCTTTATTTCTGTCATATTGGATCAAATAAAATGACGACGACTTAAGGGTGATTACAGGCGCATTTCTTAACAAACAAAGATAAAAGCAATGATTGTGCAAATTCTGGAAGACCCGAATGGACATTGCTAATATAACGGCATCGAGTTCTTCTCTGCTTTTACCTTTATTTCTGTCGTATCGCATCAAATACAACGACGAGGATTGGAGGATGATTACAGGCGCATTTGTTAATAAAAAAAGGTAAAAGCAATGACTCTGATGAATCTGGGGAACCCGAATGACTATTACTAATATGACGGCATCGAATTCTTCTCTGCTTTTACCTTTGTTTTTGTCATATTGCTTCAAATACAATGACGACGATTTGAGGATGATTCCAGGCGCATTTGTTAATAAAAAAAGGTAAAAGCAATAATTGTGATGAATCTAGGGGACCCGACTGGGCATTGCTAATATGACGGCATCAGGTTCTTCTCTGCTTTTACCTTTATTTCTGTCATATTGGATCAAATAAAATGACGACGATTTAAGGATGATTACAGGCGCATTTCTTAACAAACAAAGATAAAAGCAATGATTGTGCCGATTCTGGTGGACCCGAATGGACATTACTAATATGACCGCCTCGAGTTCTTCTCTGCTTTTACCTTTATTTCTGTCGTATCGCATCAAATACAATCACGAGGATTTAAGGATCATTACGGTCGCATTTCTTAATAAACAAATATAAAAGAAATGATTGTGCCGATTCTGGTGGACCCGAATGGACATTACTAATATGACCGCCTCGAGTTCTTCTCTGCTTTTACCTTTATGTCTGTCGTATCGCATCAAATACAACGCCGACAATTTGAGGATGATTTCAGGCGCATTTGTTAATAAAAAAGGTAAAAGCAATGATTGTGATGAATCTGGGGGACCCAAATGGATATTACTATTATGACCTCATCGAGTTCTTCTCTGCTTTTGCCTTTATTTCTGTCACATTGCTTCAAATACAATGACGACAATTTGAGGATGATTTCAGGCGCATTTGTTAATAAAAAAGGTAAAAGCAATGATTGTGATTAATCTGGGGGATCCTAATGGATATTACTAATATGACGGCATTGAGTTCTTCTCTGCTTTTACCTTTATTTCTGTCATATTGCTTCCAATACTATGACGACGATTTGACGATGATTTCAGGCGCATTTGTTAATAGAAAAAGGTAAAAGCAGTGATTGTGATGAATCTGGGGGACCCGAATGGGCATTGCTAATATGACGGCATCGAGTTCTTCTCTGCTTTCACCTTTTTTTCAGTCATACCGCATCGAATAAAATGACGAAGATTTGGGGAGGATAACAGGCGCATTTGTTAATAAACAAAGGTAAAAGCAATGGTTGTGTCGATTCTGGGGGACCCAATTGGACAGGCCTGATATGACGGCATCGAGTTCTTCTCTGCTTTTACCTTTCTTTCTGTCATATCACATCAAATACACTGACGACGATTTGAATACGATTACAGGCGAATTTGTTAATAAAAAAAGATAAAAGCAATAATTGTGCTCATTCTGGGGGACCCGAATGGACATTACTAACATGACGGCATCGAGTTCTTCTCTGCTTTTACCTTTATTTCTGTCATATTGCATCAAATACAATGACGACGATTTGAGGATAATTTCAGGCGCATTTGTTAATAAAAAAGGTAAAAGCAACGACTGTGATGAATCTGCGGAACCCGAATGAATATTACTAATATGACGGCATCGAGTTCTTCTCTGCTTTTACCTTTGTTTCTGTCATATTGCTTCAAATCCAATGACGACGATTTGATGATTATTTCAGGCGCATTTGTTAATAAAAAAAGGTAAAAGCAATAATTGTGATGAATCTGGGGGACCCGACTGGGCATTGCTAATATCACGGCATCGCGTTCTTCTCTGCTTTTACCGTTATTTCTGTCATATCGACGAATAAAATGACGAAGATTTGGGGATGATACCAGGCGCATTTGTTAATAAACAAAGGTAAAAGCAATGGTTGTGTCGATTCTGGGGGACCCAATTGGACAGGCCTGATATGACGGCACCGAGTTCTTCTCTGCTTTTACCTTTCGTTCTGTCATATCGCATCAAATACACTGACGACGATTTGAAAACGATTACAGGCGAATTTGTTAATAAAAAAAGATAAAAGCAATAATTGTGCTCATTCTGGGGGACCCGAATGGACATTACTAACATGACGGCATCGAGTTCTTCTCTGCTTTTACCTTTATTTCTGTCATATTGCTTCAAATCCAATGACGACGATTTGAGGATGATTCCAGGCGCATTTGTTAATAAAAAAAGGTAAAAGCAATGGCTCTGATGAATCTGGGGAACCCAAATGATTATTACTAATATGACGGCATCGAATTCTTCTCTGCTTTTACCGTTGTTTCTGTCATATGGCTTCAAACACATTGACGAAAATTTGAGGATTATTTCCGGCGCCTTTGTTAATAAAAAAAGGTAAAAGCAATAATTGTGATGAATCTAGGGGTCCCGACTGGGCATTGCTAATATGACGGCATCAAGTTCTTCTCTGCTTTTACCTTTATTTCTGTCATGTTGGATCAAATAAAATGACGACGATTTAAGGATGATTACAGGCGCATTTCTTAACAAACAAATATGAAAGCAATGATTATGCAAATTCTCGAAGACCCGAATGGACATTGCTAGTATGACGGCATCGAGTTCTTCTCTGCTTTTACCTTTATTTCTGTCATATTGGATCAAAGAAAATGCCGACGATTTAAGGATGATTACAGGCGCATTTCTTCACAAACAAAGACAAAAGCAACGATTATGCAAATTCTGGAAGACCCGAATGGACATTGCTAGTATGACGACATCGAGTTCTTCTCTGCTTTTACCTTTACTTTTGTCGTATCGCATCAAATACAACGACGAGGATTTGAGGATGATTATAGGCGCATTTGTTAATAAAAAAAGAAAAGAGCAATAATTGTGCTCATTCTGGGGGACCCGAATGGACATTGCAAATATGACGGCATCGAGTTCTTCTCTGCTTTTACCTTTGTTTCTGTCGTATCGCATCAAATCCAATGACGACGATTTGATGATTATTTCAGGCGCATTTGTTAATAAAAAAAGGTAAAAGCAATAATTGTGATGAATCTGGGGGACCCGACTGGGCATTGCTAATATCACGGCATCGCGTTCTTCTCTGCATTTACCGTTATTTCTGTCATATCGCATCGAATAAAATGACGAAGATTTGGGGATGATACCAGGCGCATTTGTTAATAAACAAAGGTAAAAGCAATGGTTGTGTCGATTGTGGGGGATCCAATTGGACAGGCCTGATATGACGGCACCGAGTTCTTCTCTGCTTTTACCTTTCTTTCTGTCATATCGCATCAAATACACTGACGACGATTTGAAAACGATTACAGGCGCATTTGTTAATAAAAAAGATAAAAGCAATAATTGTGCTCATTCTGGGGGACCCGAATGGACATTACTAACATGACGGCATCGAGTTCTTCTCTGCTTTTACCTTTATTTCTGTCATATTGCTTCAAATCCAATGACGACGATTTGAGGATGATTCCAGGCGCATTTGTTAATAAAAAAAGGTAAAAGCAATGGCTCTGATGAATCTGGGGAACCCAAATGATTATTACTAATATGACGGCATCGAATTCTTCTCTGCTTTTACCTTTGTTTCTGTCATATGGCTTCAAACACATTGACGAAAATTTGAGGATGATTTCCGGCGCCTTTGTTAATAAAAAAAGGTAAAAGCAATAATTGGGATGAATCTAGGGGACCCGACTGGGCATTGCTAATATGACGGCATCAAGTTCTTCTCTGCTTTTACCTTTATTTCTGTCATATTGGATCAAATAAAATGACGACGATTTAAGGATGATTACAGGCGCATTTCTTAACAAACAAAGATAAAAGCAATGATTGTGCAAATTCTGGAAGACCCGAATGGACATTGCTAGTATGACGGCATCGAGTTCTTCTCTGCTTTTACCTTTATTTCTGTCATATCGCATCGAATAAAATGACGAAGATTTGGGGATGATACCAGGCGCATTTGTTAATAAACAAAGGTAAAAGCAATGGTTGTGTCGATTCTGGGGGACTCAATTGGACAGGCCTGATATGACGGCACCGAGTTCTTCTCTGCTTTTACTTTTCTTTCTGTCATATCGCATCAAATACACTGACGACGATTTGAAAACGATTACAGGCGCATTTGTTAATAAAAAAAAGATAAAAGCAATAATTGTGCTCATTCTGGGGGACCCGAATGGACATTACTAACATGACGGCATCGAGTTCTTCTCTGCTTTTACCTTTATTTCTGTCATATTGCTTCAAATCCAATGACGACGATTTGAGGATGATTCCAGGCGCATTTGTTAATAAAAAAGGTAAAAGCAATGGCTCTGATGAATCTGGGGAACCCAAATGATTATTACTAATATGACGGCATCGAATTCTTCTCTGCTTTTACCTTTGTTTCTGTCATATGGCTTCAAACACATTGACGAAAATTTGAGGATTATTTCCGGCGCCTTTGTTAATAAAAAAAGGTAAAAGCAATAATTGTGATGAATCTAGGGGTCCCGACTGGGCATTGCTAATATGACGGCATCAAGTTCTTCTCTGCTTTTACCTTTATTTCTGTCATATTGGATCAAATAAAATGACGACGATTTAAGGATGATTACAGGCGCATTTCTTAACAAACAAAGATAAAAGCAATGGTTGTGCAAATTCTGGAAGACCGGAATGGACATTGCTAATATGACGGCATCGAGTTCTTCTCTGCTTTTACCTTTATTTCTGTCATATTGGATCAAATAAAATGACGACGATTTAAGGATGATTACAGGCGCATTTCTTAACAAACAAATATGAAAGCAATGATTATGCAAATTCTCGAAGACCCGAATGGACATTGCTAGTATGACGGCATCGAGTTCTTCTCTGCTTTTATCTTATTTCTGTCATATTGGATCAAATAAAATGCCGACGATTTAAGGATGATTACAGGCGCATTTCTTCACAAACAAAGACAAAAGCAACGATTATGCAAATTCTGGAAGACCCGAATGGACATTGCTAGTATGACGACATCGAGTTCTTCTCTGCTTTTACCTTTACTTTTGTCGTATCAAATCAAATACATCGACGAGGATTTGAGGATGATTATAGGCGCATTTGTTAATAAAAAAAGAAAAGAGCAATAATTGTGCTCATTCTGGGGGACCCGAATGGACATTGCAAATATGACGGCATCGAGTTCTTCTCTGCTTTTACCTTTGTTTCTGTCGTATCGCATCAAATCCAATGACGACGATTTGATGATTATTTCAGGCGCATTTGTTAATAAAAAAAGGTAAAAGCAATAATTGTGATGAATCTGGGGGACCCGACTGGGCATTGCTAATATCACGGCATCGCGTTCTTCTCTGCTTTTACCGTTATTTCTGTCATATCGCATCGAATAAAATGACGAAGATTTGGGGATGATACCAGGCGCATTTGTTAATAAACAAAGGTAAAAGCAATGGTTGTGTCGATTCTGGGGGATCCAATTGGACAGGCCTGATATGACGGCACCGAGTTCTTCTCTGCTTTTACCTTTCTTTCTGTCATATCGCATCAAATACACTGACGACGATTTGAAAACGATTACAGGCGCATTTGTTAATAAAAAAGATAAAAGCAATAATTGTGCTCATTCTGGGGGACCCGAATGGACATTACTAACATGACGGCATCGAGTTCTTCTCTGCTTTTACCTTTATTTCTGTCATATTGCTTCAAATCCAATGACGACGATTTGAGGATGATTCCAGGCGCATTTGTTAATAAAAAAAGGTAAAAGCAATGGCTCTGATGAATCTGGGGAACCCAAATGATTATGACTAATATGACGGCATCGAATTCTTCTCTGCTTTTACCTTTGTTTCTGTCATATGGCTTCAAACACATTGACGAAAATTTGAGGATGATTTCCGGCGCCTTTGTTAATAAAAAAAGGTAAAAGCAATAATTGTGATGAATCTAGGGGACCCGACTGGGCATTGCTAATATGACGGCATCAAGTTCTTCTCTGCTTTTACATTTATTTCTGTCATATTGGATCAAATAAAATGACGACGATTTAAGGATGATTACAGGCGCATTTCTTAACAAACAAAGATAAAAGCAATGATTGTGCAAATTCTGGAAGACCCGAATGGACATTGCTAGTATGACGGCATCGAGTTCTTCTCTGCTTTTACCTTTATTTCTGTCATATTGAATCAAATAAAATGACGACGATTTAAGGATGATTACAGGCGCATTTCTTAACAAACAAATATGAAAGCAATGATTATGCAAATTCTGGAAGACCCGAATGGACATTGCTAGTATGACGGCATCGAGTTCTTCTCTGCTTTTCCCTTTATTTCTGTCATGTTGGATCAAATAAAATGACGACGATTTAAGGATGATTACAGGCGCATTTCTTAACAAACAAAGACAAAAGCAATGATTATGAAAATTCTGGAAGACCCGAATGGACATTGCTAGTATGACGACATCGAGTTCTTCTCTGCTTTTACCTTTACTTTTGTCGTATCACATCAAATACAACGACGAGGATTTGAGGATGATTATAGGCGCATTTGTTAATAAAAAAAGATAAGAGCAATAATTGTGCTCATTCTGGGGGACCCGAATGGACATTGCAAATATGACGGCATCGAGTTCTTCTCTGCTTTTACCTTTCTTTCTAGCGTATCGCATCATATACAATGACGACGATTTGAGGATGATACCAGGCGCATTTGTGAATAAACAAAGGTAAAAGCAATGGTTGTGTCGATTCTGGGGGACCCAATTGGACAGGCCTGATATGACGGCACCGAGTTCTTCTCTGCTTTTACCTTTCTTTCTGTCATATCGCATCGAATACACTGACGACGATTTGAAAACGATTACAGGCGCATTTGTTAATAAAAAAAGATAAAAGCAATAATTGTGCTCAATCTGGGGGACCCGAATGGACATTACTAACATGACGGCATCGAGTTCTTCTCTGCTTTTACCTTTATTTCTGTCATATTGCTTCAAATCCAATGACGACGATTTGAGGATGATTCCAGGCGCATTTGTTAATAAAAAAAGGTAAAAGCAATGGCTCTGATGAATCTGGGGAACCCAAATGATTATTACTAATATGACGGCATCGAATTCTTCTCTGCTTTTACCTTTGTTTCTGTCATATGGCTTCAAACACATTGACGAAAATTTGAGGATGATTTCCGGCGCCTTTGTTAATAAAAAAAGGTAAAAGAAATAATTGTGATGAATCTAGGGGACCCGACTGGGCATTGCTAATATGACGGCATCAAGTTCTTCTCTGCTTTTACATTTATTTCTGTCATATTGGATCAAATAAAATGACGACGATTTAAGGATGATTACAGGCGCATTTCTTAACAAACAAAGATAAAAGCAATGATTGTGCAAATTCTGGAAGACCCGAATGGACATTGCTAGTATGACGGCATCGAGTTCTTCTCTGCTTTTACCTTTATTTCTGTCATATTGAATCAAATAAAATGACGACGATTTAAGGATGATTACAGGCGCATTTCTTAACAAACAAATATGAAAGCAATGATTATGCAAATTCTGGAAGACCCGAATGGACATTGCTAGTACGACGGCATCGAGTTCTTCTCTGCTTTTCCCTTTATTTCTGTCATATTGGATCAAATAAAATGACGACGATTTAAGGATGATTACAGGCGCATTTCTTAACAAACAAAGACAAAAGCAATGATTATGCAAATTCTGGAAGACCCGAATGGACATTGCTAGTATAACGACATCGAGTTCTTCTCTGCTTTTACCTTTACTTTTGTCGTATCACATCAAATACAACGACGAGGATTTGAGGATGATTATAGGCGCATTTGTTAATAAAAAAAGATAAGAGCAATAATTGTGCTCATTCTGGGGGACCCGAATGGACATTGCAAATATGACGGCATCGAGTTCTTCTCTGCTTTTACCTTTCTTTCTAGCGTATCGCATCAAATACAATGACGACGATTTGAGGATGATACCAGGCGCATTTGTTAATAAACAAAGGTAAAAGCAATGGTTGTGTCGAGTCTGGGGGACCCAATTGGACAGGCCTGATATGACGGCACCGAGTTCTTCTCTGCTTTTACCTTTCTTTCTGTCATATCGCATCAAATACACTGACGACGATTTGAAAACGGTTACAGGCGCATTTGTTAATAAAAAAAGATAAAAGCAATAATTGTGCTCATTCTGGGGGACCCGAATGGACATTACTAACATGACGGCATCGAGTTCTTCTCTGCTTTTACCTTTATTTCTGTCATATTGCTTCAAATACAATGACGACGATTTGAGGATGATTCCAGGCGCATTTGTTAATAAAAAAAGGTAAAAGCAATGGCTCTGATGAATCTGGGGAACCCAAATGATTATTACTAATATGACGGCATCGAATTCTTCTCTGCTTTTACCTTTGTTTCTGTCATATAGCTTCAAACACATTGACGAAAATTTGAGGATTATTTCCGGCGCCTTTGTTAATAAAAAAAGGTAAAAGCAATAATTGTGATGAATCTAGGGGACCCGACTGGGCATTGCTAATATGACGGCATCAAGTTCTTCTCTGCTTTTACCTTTATTTCTGTCATATTGGATCAAATAAAATGACGACGATTTAAGGATGATTACAGGCGCATTTCTTAACAAACAAAGGTAAAAGCAATGATTGTGTCGTTTCTGGGTGACCCAATTGGACAGGCCTGATATGACGGCATCGAGTTCTTCTCTGCTTTTACCTTTCTTTCTCTCATATCGCGTCAAATACACTGACGACGAGTTAAAGACGATTACAGGCGCATTTGTTAATAAAAAAAGATAAAAGCAATAATTGTGCTCATTCTGGGGGACCCGAATGGACATTACTAACATGACGGCATCGAGTTCTTCTCTGCTTTTACCTTCATTTCTGTCGTATTGCTTCAAATACAATGACGACGATTTGAGGATGATTTCAGGCGCATTTGTTAATAAAAAAAAGGTAAAACCAATGATTGTGATGAAGCTGGGGAACCCGAATGAATATTACTAATATGACGGCATCGAGTTCTTCTCTGCTTTGACCTTTGTTTCTGTCGTATCGGATCAAATACAATGACGACAATTTGTGGATGATTTCAGGCGCCTTTGTTAATTAAAAAAAAAGGTAAAAGCAATAATTGTGATGAATCTAGGGGACCCGACTGGGCATTGCTAATATGACGGCATGAGAGTTCTTCTCTGCTTGTACCTTTATTTCTGTCATATTGGATCAAAGAAAATGACGACGACTTAAGGGTGATTACAGGCGCATTTCTTAACAAACAATGATAAAAGCAATGATTGTGCAAATTCTGGAAGACCCGAATGGACATTGCTAATGTGACGGCATCGAGTTCTTCTCTGCTTTTACCTTTATTTCTGTCGTATCGCATCAAATACAACGACGAGGATTTGAGGATGATTACAGGCGCATTTGTTAATAAAAAAAGGTAAAAGCAATGACTCTGATGAATCTGGGGAACCCGAATGACTATTACTAATATGACGGCATCGAATTCTTCTCTGCTTTTACCTTTGTTTTTGTCATATTGCTTCAAATACAATGACGACGATTTGAGGATGATTCAAGGCGCATTTGTTAATAAAAAAAAGGTAAAAGCAATAATTGTGATGAATCTAGGGGCCCCGACTGGGCATTGCTAATATGACGGCATCAGGTTCTTCTCTGCTTTTACCTTTATTTCTGTCGTATCGCATCAAATACAATCACGAGGATTTAAGGATCATTACGGTCGCATTTCTTAATAAACAAATATAATAGAAATGATTGTGCCGATTCTGGTGGACCCGAATGGACATTACTAATATGACCGCCTCGAGTTCTTCTC
This sequence comes from Ophion ellenae, assembly GCA_963210295.1. NCBI lineage: Eukaryota > Metazoa > Arthropoda > Insecta > Hymenoptera > Ichneumonidae > Ophion > Ophion ellenae. Next base: position 21,681,543 of record OY723386.1, read on the forward strand.
TGCTTTTACATTGATTTCTGTCGTATCGCATCAAATCCAACGCCGACAGTTTGAGGATGATTTCAGGCGCATTTGTTAATAAAAAAGGTAAAAGCAATGATTGTGATGAATCTGGGGGACCCAAATGGATATTACTATTATGACCTCATCGAGTTCTTCTCTGCTTTTGCCTTTATTTCTGTCACATTGCTTCAAATACAATGACGACAATTTGAGGATGATTTCAGGCGCATTTGTTAATAAAAACGGTAAAAGCAATGACTGTGATTAATCTGGGGGATCCTAATGGATATTACTAATATGACGGCATCGAGTTCTTCTCTGCTTTTACCTTTGTTTCTGTCATATTGCTTCAAATACATTGACGACAATTTGAGGATGATTTCAGGCGGCTTTGTTAATAAAAAAAGGTAAAAGCAATAATTGTGATGAATCTAGGGGACCCGACTGGGCATTGCTAATATGACGGCCCCGAGTTCTTCTCTGCTTTTACCTTTATTTCTGTCATATTGGATCAAATATAATGACGACGATTTAAGGATGATTACAGGCGCATTTCTTAACAAACAAAGATAAAAGCAATGATTGTGCAAATTCTGGAAGACCCGAATCGACATTGCTAGTCTGACGGCATCGAGTTCTTCTCTGCTTTTACCTTTATTTCTGTCATATTGGATCAAATAAAATGACGACGATTTGAGGATGATTACAGGCGCATTTCTCAACAAACAAAGATAAAAGCAATGATTATGCAAATTCTGGAAGACCCGAATGGACATTGCTAGTATGACGGCATCGAGTTCTTCTCTGCTTTTATCTTTATTATTGTCGTATCGCATCAAATACTACGACGAGGATTTGAGGACGATTACAGGCGCATTTGTTAATAAAAAAAAGATAAAAGCAATAATTGTGCTCATTCTGGGGGACCCGAACGGACATTGCTAATATGACGGCATCCATTCGGGTCCCCCAGAATGAGCACAATTATTGCTTTTATCTTTTTTTATTAACAAATGCGCCTGTCATCGTCTTCAAATCGTCGTCAGTGTATTTGATGCGATATGACAGAAAGAAAGGTAAAAGCAGAGAAGAACTCGGTGCCGTCATATCAGGCCTGTCCAATTGGGTCCCCCAGATTCATCACAATTATTGCTTTTACCTTTTTTTATTAACAAATGCGCCTGAAATTATCATCAAATCGTCGTCAATGTATTTGAAGCCATATGACAGAAACAAAGGTATAAGCAGAGAAGAATTCGATGCCGTCATATTAGTAATAATCATTTGGGTTCCCCAGATTCATCAGAGCCATTGCTTTTACCTTTTTTTATTAACAAATGCGCCTGGAATCATCCTCAAATCGTCGTCATTGTATTTGAAGCAATATGACAGAAATAAAGGTAAAAGCAGAGAAGAACTCGATGCCGTCATGTTAGTAATGTCCATTCGGGTCCCCCAGAATGAGCACAATTATTGCTTTTATCTTTTTTTATTAACAAATGCGCCTGTAATCGTTTTCAAATCGTCGTCAGTGTATTTGATGCGATATGACAGAAAGAAAGGTAAAAGCAGAGAAGAACTCGGTGCCGTCATATCAGGCCTGTCCAATTGGGTCCCCCAGAATCGACACAACCATTGCTTTTACCTTTGTTTATTAACAAATGCGCCTGTCATCATCCCCAAATCTTCGTCATTTTATTCGATGCGATATGACAGAAATAAAGGTAAAAGCAGAGAAGAACTCGATGCCGTGATAGTAGCAATGCCCAGTCGGGTCCCCCAGATTCATCACAATTATTGCTTTTACCTTTTTTTATTAACAAATGCGCCTGAAATCATCATCAAATCGTCGTCATTATATTTGAAGCAATATGACAGAAACACAGGTAAAAGCAGAGAAGAACTCGATGCCGTCATATTAGTAATATTCATTCGGGTTCCCCAGATTCATCACAGTCATTTCTTTTACCTTATTTTAACAACAAATGCGCCTGAAATCATCCTCAAATCGTCGTCATTGTATTTGAAGCAATATGACAGAAATAAAGGTAAAAGCAGAGAAGAACTCGATGCCGTCATGTTCGTAATGTCCATTCGGGTCCCCCAGAATGAGCACAATTATTGCTTTTATATTTTTTTTATTAACAAATGCGCCTGTTATCGTCTTCAAATCGTCGTCAGTGTATTTGATGCGATATAACAGAAAGAAAGGTAAACGCAGAGAAGAACTCGGTGCCGTCATATCAGGCCTGTCCAATTGGGTCCCCCAGAATCGACACAACCATTGCTTTTACCTTTGTTTATTAACAAATTCGCCTGTTATCATCCCCAAATCTTCGTCATTTTATTCGATGCGATATGACAGAAATAAAGGTAAAAGCAGAGAAGAACTCGATTCCGTCATATTTGCAATGTCCATTCGGGTCCCCCAGAATGAGCACAATTATTGCTTTTATCTTTTTTTATTAAGAAATGCGCCTGTAATCATCCTCAAATCGTCGTCATTTTATTCGATCCAATATGACAGAAATAAAGGTAAAAGCAGAGAAGAACTCGATGCCGTCATAGAAGCAATGTCCATTCGGGTCTTCCAGAATTTGCACAATCATTGCTTTTATCTTTGTTTGTTAAGAAATGCGCCTGTAATCATCCTTAAATCGTCGTCATTTTATTTGATCCAATATGACGGAAATAAAGGTAAAAGCAGAGAAGAACCTGATGCCGTCATATTAGCAATGCCCAGTCGGGTCCCCTAGATTCATCACAATTATTGCTTTTACCTTTTTTTATTAACAAATGCGCCTGGAATCATCCTCAAATCGTCGTCATTGTATTTGAAGCAATATGACAAAAACAAAGGTAAAAGCAGAGAAGAATTCGATGCCGTCATATTAGTAATAGTCATTCGGGTTCCCCAGATTCATCAGAGTCATTGCTTTTACCTTTTTTTATTAACAAATGCCCCTGGAATCATCCTCAAATCGTCGTCATTGTATTTGAAGCAATATGACAGAAATAAAGGTAAAAGCAGAGGAGAACTCAATGCCGTCATGTTAGTAATGTCCATTCGGGTCCCCCAGAATGAGCACAATTATTGCTTTTATCTTTTTTTATTAACAAATGCGCCTGTAATCGTTTTCAAATCGTCGTCAGTGTATTTGATGCGATATGACAGAAAGAAAGGTAAAAGCAGAGAAGAACTCGGTGCCGTCATATCAGGCCTGTCCAATTGGGTCCCCCAGAATCGACACAACCATTGCTTTTACCTTTGTTTATTAACAAATGCGCCTGTCATCATCCCCAAATCTTCGTCATTTTATTCGATGCGATATGACAGAAATAAAGGTAAAAGCAGAGAAGAACTCGATGCCGTGATAGTAGCAATGCCCAGTCGGGTCCCCCAGATTCATAACAATTATTGCTTTTACCTTTTTTTATTAACAAATGCGCCTGAAATCATCATCAAATCGTCGTCATTATATTTGAAGCAATATGACAGAAACACAGGTAAAAGCAGAGAAGAACTCGATGCCGTCATATTAGTAATATTCATTCGGGTTCCCCAGATTCATCACAGTCATTTCTTTTACCTTATTTTAACAACAAATGCGCCTGAAATCATCCTCAAATCGTCGTCATTGTATTTGAAGCAATATGACAGAAATAAAGGTAAAAGCAGAGAAGAACTCGATGCCGTCATGTTAGTAATGTCCATTCGGGTCCCCCAGAATGGCACAATTATTGCTTTTATATTTTTTTTATTAACAAATGCGCCTGTTATCGTCTTCAAATCGTCGTCAGTGTATTTGATGCGATATAACAGAAAGAAAGGTAAACGCAGAGAAGAACTCGGTGCCGTCATATCAGGCCTGTCCAATTGGGTCCCCCAGAATCGACACAACCATTGCTTTTACCTTTGTTTATTAACAAATTCGCCTGTTATCATCCCCAAATCTTCGTCATTTTATTCGATGCGATATGACAGAAATAAAGGTAAAAGCAGAGAAGAACTCGATGCCGTCATATTTGCAATGTCCATTCGGGTCCCCCAGAATGAGCACAATTATTGCTTTTATCTTTTTTTATTAAGAAATGCGCCTGTAATCATCCTCAAATCGTCGTCATTTTATTCGATCCAATATGACAGAAATAAAGGTAAAAGCAGAGAAGAACTCGATGCCGTCATAGTAGCAATGTCCATTCGGGTCTTCCAGAATTTGCACAATCATTGCTTTTATCTTTGTTTGTTAAGAAATGCGCCTGTAATCATCCTTAAATCGTCGTCATTTTATTTGATCCAATATGACGGAAATAAAGGTAAAAGCAGAGAAGAACCTGATGCCGTCATATTAGCAATGCCCAGTCGGGTCCCCTAGATTCATCACAATTATTGCTTTTACCTTTTTTTATTAACAAATGCGCCTGGAATCATCCTCAAATCGTCGTCATTGTATTTGAAGCAATATGACAAAAACAAAGGTAAAAGCAGAGAAGAATTCGATGCCGTCATATTAGTAATAGTCATTCGGGTTCCCCAGATTCATCAGAGTCATTGCTTTTACCTTTTTTATTAACAAATGCCCCTGGAATCATCCTCAAATCGTCGTCATTGTATTTGAAGCAATATGACAGAAATAAAGGTAAAAGCAGAGGAGAACTCAATGCCGTCATGTTAGTAATGTCCATTCGGGTCCCCCAGATCGTTCATATGTTGTTATATGTACGAGAACTTTCTCGAACGATAAAGAAAATATTGGACAACAATAAGTCATCAAGAGGTGAAAGGTGACACTGCTCAATTGTTTAACCATACAACTCCTATGAAGAAAAAAATATATTTCGCTCCTCTCAAGCTTATGGCAACTTCTCAGCCATCTTTCTGCGTGTACGGTAACTCTCTAGTACTGTAAAGACGTGCTAGACAACGAGAAGTCATCAAAGGAGGAAAGGTACCACTGCTCGATTGTTGTACTGTGGGGCTTGAATAAAAAAAATTGTTTCGTGTGTCCGAAGGTTTTGGCTACTTCTCACATACGTCTTTATGTGTAGGAGAACTAGCCAGTTGTTCAAAAACAAATATTGGACAACAATGAATCGCAAGGGATGAGAAATCACACTGCTCGACTGTTCTATGGAAAACTTTCCAGAAAAAAATCATTCTCGATTTCTGAAGCTTCTGGCTACTTCTTTCGTGTGTCTTTGTGTGCACTGAAACTCTACAGTATGCTAAATAAGCCATCAGAACAGAACCGAGAAACAAAGTATAAGAGGTCAGGCTGCTGTAACGTCGAATGATACAGTTTCGAACAAAAATATTATTTCGTGCGTCCGAAGTTTCTGGCCCCGTCTGACATTAGTTCTCTCGTGTAATAAAAGTCGCTAGTAGTTGAAAGAAAATATGAGTCTCAATAAATCGGCAGAGAAGGAGATAGATCAAAAATCAAATGTTCTATTGTACACCTTGTAGCAAAAAAAAGCGGGTGCCTGAAGATTCTGCCGAATATTTAGATACATTTGTATGAGTACCACAACTCTCCAGGAATTCAGAAAAAATACTGGACAACAATGAATTGTCCAGGCATGAGAGGCTAGACTTCTCGATTGCTGCATGGTACAGGTTTAATCTTAAAAAAAGGATTTCCCGTGCCTCAAGCTGCTAGTTACGTCTCAATATGTTTTTATATGGACGAGAAATTTGCGGTACGGTGAAAAAACATTAGACAACAATAGGTCATCACGGGATGACAGGTTCGATGGTTCTACCGTACAACTTTATTGAAAAAATATTATTTCGCGACTCTCAAGCTTACGGCCAGTTCACTGTCATCTTTCTGTGGGTACTGTAAGTCTCAAGTACTGTAGAGACGTGCTAGACAACGAGAAGTCATGAAGGGAGGAAAGATACCTCTGCTCGATTGTTTTGTGGTGGGGCTTGAGGAAGAAAATAATTTCGTGTGTCTGAAGCTTTTGGCTACTTCTCACATACGTCTTTATGTGTAGGAGAACGCGACAGCATTTGAAGATCAAATATTGGACAACAATGAATCGGCAAGAGATGAGAAATCACACTGCTCGACTGTTGTATGGGATACTTTGCAGAAAAAAATCATTCTCTGTGTCTGAAGTTTCTAGCTATATTTTTCATATGTCTCCATGTGTACTGAAACTCTCTAGTGCGCTAAATAAATGATTAGACAACAATCAGTCAACAGGGGATGAGAGGTCAGAGTGGTGTCCCACCGTGTCATACATTTCCGATCGAAACAATTATATCGTGCGTCCGAAGTTGTTGGCCACTTCTGACATCTGTTCTTTCCTGTTCTCAAATTCTCTGGTAGTTGAAGAAAAATATCAGTGTCAATAAATCGGCAGAAAGGGAGATAGAACAAGAATCGAATGTTGCATGGTACAGGTTTAGTAAAAAAAATCGATTTCCCGTGTCTGAAGCTTCTATTTACTTCGCGCATATGGGTTTATATGTGCGAGACCTTCCTCGTACTGTTAAAAAAAAATATATGTATAAACAACAATAGGTCATCAAGGGATGACAGGTGACACTGCTCGATTGTCGTACCGTACAACTTCCATGAAAAAAATTCTTTCGCGCCTCTCAAGCTTATGGCTATCTCTGAACGATCTTTCTGTGCGTACCGGAACTCTCCAGTACTGTCGAGAGGTGCTGAACAACGAGAAGTGATCAAGAGAAGGGAGGTACCACTGCTCGATTGTTGTGTCGTGGAGCTTGAATAACAAGAATTGTTTCGTGTGTCTGCAGCTTTTGGCTACTTCTCACATACGTCTTTATGTGAAGCAGAACTCGCCAGTATTTCAAAAACAAATATTGGACGACAATGAATCGGCAAGGGATGAGAAATTACCCTGCTCGGACTGTTGTATGGAATACTTTTTAGAAAAAAATCATTCTCTATTTCTGAAGCTTCTGGTTATTTCTTCCATGTGTCGCCATGTGTACTGGAACTCTCTCGTACGCTAAATAAATCATTAGACTTTGGCTCCATTTGACATCGGTTCTTTCGTGTTTTGAATGTCTCTAGTAGTTGAAAAACCATATTAGTCTCAAGAAATCGGCTGAGAGGGAGATAGAATAAAAATCGAATGTTGTATGGTGCAGGTTTAATAAAAAAAAAACGATTTCCCGTGTCTGAAGCTTCTAGTTAATTCTCACATATGTATTTATATGTACGAGATCTTCCTCGTACGGTAAAAAAAATATAAGGCAACAATAAGTCGTCAAGGGATGACAGGTGACACTGCTCGATTACTCGACCGTACAACTTCCATGAAAAAAAGTATATCGCGCCTCTCCAACTTATGGCTACTTCTCAGCCATCCTTCTGTGTACACTGTAGCACTCCAGTACTGTAAAGAAGTGCTAGGAAGCGAGAAATGATCAAGGGAGGAATGGTACCACTGCTCGATTACCGTGTGGTGGAGCTTGAATGAAAAATAACATTTCGTGTGTCTGAAGCTTTTGACTACATCTCATATGCCTCTTCATATGCAGGAGAACTCGCCAGTATTACAAGAACCAATAATGGCCAACAATAAAGCGGCAAGGGATGAGAAATGACACTGATTGACTGTTCTATGGAACACGTTACAGAAAAAAATAATTCGTGATTCCTGAAGCTCCTAGCTACTTCGTCCATGTGTCGTTATGTGTACTGAAACTGTCTAGTACGCCAAATAAACCATCAGAACAAAACCAGTCATCAATGGATGGGAGGTCAGGCTGATGTAACGTCGTATGGTATACTTTCGATCAAAAATATTATTTCGTGCGTCCGACGTTTGTTTTGTCGCGTACTAAAAGTTGCTAGTAGATGAAAAAAACCCATCAGTCTCTATAAATAGGCAGAGAAGGAGATAGATAACAAATCAAGTGTTGTAATGTGCACTTCAAAGCAAAACAAAATACCGTGTGCCCGAATATTCTTGGCACTTTTTACATCTGTTCGTATGCGTACTAGAACTCTCCAGGAATTCAGAAAAAAAATACTGGCCAACAATAAATGGTACAGGTATGAGAGGTGGCACTTCTCGATTGTTGCATGGTACAGATTTGATAAAAAATTAGATTTCCCGTGTCTGAAGATTGTAGTTACTTGTCACATATGTTTTTATATGTACGGGAACATTCCCGCACTGTAAAAAAAATATTAGACGACAATGAGTCATCAAGGGGTGACAGGTGACACTGTTCGATTGTTCTACCGTACAACTTCCATGAAAAAAAGACTATATATTTCGCTCCTCTCAAGCTTATGGCAACTTCTCGGCCATCTCTCTGTGTGTACGGTAGTTCTCTAGTACTGTCAAAACGTGCTAGATAACGAGAAGTCATGAAGGGAGGAAAGGTACTGCTGTTCGATTGTTGTCTGGTGGGGCTTGAATAAAAAAAATGATTTCTTGTGTCTGAAGCTTTCGGCTACTTCTCACATACGTCTTTACGTGTAAGAGAACTAGCCGGTTTTTCGACAACAAATATTGGACAACAATGAATGGGCGAGGGATGAGAAATCACACTGCTCGACTGTTGTATGGAATGCTTTCCAGAAAAAAATCATTCTGTATTTCCGAAGATTCTGGCTACTTCTTTCGTGTGTCTCCATGTGTACTGAAACTCTCTAGTACGCTAAATAAATGTTTAGACAACAATCAGTCAAAAAGAGATGAGAGGTCAGACTGGTGTCCCGCCGTGTGATACACTTCCGATCAAAACAATTATTTCGTGCGTCCAAAGTTTTTGGCTCCTTCTAAAATCTGTTCTTTCCTGTTATAAAGTTCTCTAGTAGTTGAAAAAAGAAAGCATCAGTCTCAATAAATCGGCAGAGAGGGAGTTTACGGTACAGGTTTGGTAAAAAAAAATCGATTTCCCGTGTCTGAAGCTTCTAGTTGCTTCTCACATATGTTTCGATACGTGTGAGACCTTCCTCGTACTGTACAAAAAATATTAGACAACAATAGGTCATCAAGGGACGACAGGTGATACTGCTCGATTGATCTACCGTACATGAAAAAAATTCTTTCGCGCCTTTCAAGTTCGTGGCTACTTCTGACCGATCTTTCTGCGTGTACTGTAACTCTCCAGGACTGGAAAGAGGTGCCAGACAGCGAGATATGATCAAGGGAAGGAAGGTACCACTGCTCGATTGTTGTGTGGTGGAGCTTGAATAAAAAAATATGTTTCGTGTGTCTGAACCGTTTGGCTACTTCTCCCATACCTCTTTATGTGTAGATGAACTGGCCAGCATTTGTCAAACAAATATAGAACAACAATGCATCGGCAAGAGATGAGAAAGCACACTGCTCGACTCTTGTATGGGATACTGTGCAGAAAAAAACCATTCTCTATTTCTGAAGCTTCTGGCTACTTCTTTCATATGTCTCAATGTGTGCTGAAAATCTCTAGTACGCTAAATAGTTGATTAGACAACAATCATTTAACAATGGATGAGAGGTCAGACTCGTGTCCCGCCGTGTGATACACTTCCGATCAAAAAAATTATCTCGTCCGTCCGAAGTTTTTGGCTCACTCTGAGATCTGTTCTTTCCTGTTCTAAATTTCTCTAGTCGTTGAAAAAAAAAATCAGTCTCAATAAACCGGCAGAGAGGGAAATAGAGCAAGAATCGAATGTTTAGGGTACAGGTTTGGTAAAAAAAAAGCGATTTCCCGTGTCCGAAGCTTCTAGTCTCTTCTCACATATGTTTTGATACGTGTAAGACCTTCCTCGTACTGTACAAAAAATATTAAACAACAATAGGTCGTCAAGGAACGACAGGTGATACTGCTCGATTGTTCTACCGTACAACTTCCATGATAAAAATTCTTTCGCGCCTCTCAAGCTCGTGGCTACTTCTGACCGATCTTTCTGTGTGTACTGTAACTCTCCAGTACGGTAAAGAGGTGCCAGACAGCGAGAAGTGATCAAGGGAAGGAAGGTACCACTGCTCGATTGTTGTGTGGTGGAGTTTAAATTTAAAAAAATGTTCCGTGTGTCTGAAGCTTTTGGCTACTTCTCCCATGCCTCTTTATGTGTAGGAGAACTGGCCAGCATTTCTCAAACAAACATTGGACAACAATGCATCGGCAAGAGATGAGAAATCACACTGCTCGACTGTTGTATGGGATACGTTGCAGAAAAAAACCATTCTCTATTTCTGAAGCTTCTGGCTACTTCTTTCATATGTCTCCATGTGTGCTGAAACTCTCTAGTACGCTAAATAATTGATTAGACAACAATCAGTCAACAATGGATGAGAGGTCAGACTCGTGGCCCGCCGTGTGATCCACTTCCGATAAAAAAAAATATCTCGTCCGTCCGAAGTTTTTGGCTAACTCTGAAATCTGTTCTTTCCTGTTCTAAATTTCTCTAGTCGTTGAAAAAAAAAATATCAGTCTCAAGATATCGGCAGAGAGGGAAATAGAGCAAGAATCGGATGTTTAGGGTACAGGCTTGGTAAAAAAAAATCGATTTCCCCTGTCCGAAGCTTCTAGTCTCTTCTCACATATGTTTTGATACGTGTGAGACTTTCCTCGTACTGTACAAAAAATATTAAACAACAATAGATCATCAAGGGACGACGGGTCATACTGCTCGATTGTTCTACCGTACAACTTCCATGATAAAAATTCTTTCGCGCCTCTCAAGCTCGTGGCTACTTCTGACCGATCTTTCTGTGTGTACTGTAACTCTCCAGTACTGTAAAGAGATGCCAGACAGCGAGAAGTGATCAAGGGAAGGAAGGTACCACTGCTCGATTGTTGTGTGGTGGAGCTTGAATTAAAAAAAATGTTCCGTGTGTCTGAAGCTTTTGGCTACTTCTCCCATGCCTCTTTATGTGTAGGAGAACTGGCCAGCATTTCTCAAACAAACATTGGACAACAATGCATCGGCAAGAGATGAGAAATCACACTGCTCGACTGTTGTATGGGATACGTTGCAGAAAAAAAACCATTCTTTATTTCTGAAGCTTCTGGCTACTTCTTTCATATGTCTCCATGTGTGCTGAAACTCTCTAGTACGCTAAATAATTGATTAGACAACAATCAGTCAACAATGGATGAGAGGTCAGACTCGTGGCCGGCGTGTGATACACTTCCGATAAAAAAAAATATCTCGTCCGTCCGAAGTTTTTGGCTCACTCTGAGATCTGTTCTTTCCTGTTCTAAATTTCTCTAGTCGTTGAAAAAAAATATCAGTCTCAAGAAATCGGCAGAGAGGGAAATAGAGCAAGAATCGAATGTTTAGGGTACAGGCTTGGTAAAAAAAAAATCGATTTCCCGTGTCCGAAGCTTCTAGTCTCTTCTCACATATGTTTTGATACGTGTGAGACTTTCCTCGTACTGTACAAAAAATATTAAACAACAATAGGTCATCAAGGGACGACGGGTGATACTGCTCGATTGTTCTACCGTACGACTTCCATGATAAAAATTCTTTCGCGCCTCTCAAGCTCGTGGCTACTTCTGACTGATCTTTCTGTGTGTACTGTAACTCTCCAGTACTGTAAAGAGGTGCCAGACAGCGAGAAGTGATGAAGGGAAGGAAGGTACCACTGCTCGATTGTTGTGTGGTGGAGTTTAAAATAAAAAAAATGTTTCGTGTGTCTGAAGCTTTTGGCTACTTCTCCCATGCCTCTTTATGTGTAGGAGAACTGGCCAGCATTTCTCAAACAAACATTGGACAACAATGCATCGGCAAGAGATGAGAAATCACACTGCTCGACTGTTGTATGGGATACTTTGCAGAAAAAAACCATTCTCTATTTCTGAAGCTTCTGGCTACTTCTTTCATATGTCTCCATGTGTGCTGAAACTCTCTAGCACGCTAAATAATTGATTAGACAACAATCAGTCAACAATGGATGAGAGGTCAGACTCGTGGCCCGCCGTGTGATACACTTCCGATAAAAAAAAATATCTCGTCCGTCCGAAGTTTTTGGCTCACTCTGAGATCTGTTCTTTCCTGTTCTAAATTTCTCTAGTCGTTGAAAAAAAAATATCAGTCTCAAGAAATCGGCAGAGAGGGAAATAGAGCAAGAATCGGATGTTTAAGGTACAGGCTTGGTAAAAAAAAATCGATTTCCCGTGTCCGAAGCTTCTAGTCTCTTCTCACATAAGTTTTGATACGTGTGAGACTTTCCTCGTACTGTACAAAAAATATTAAACAACAATAGGTCATCAAGGGACGACGGGTGATACTCCTCGATTGTTCTACCGTACAACTTCCATGATAAAAATTCTTTCGCGCCTCTCAAGCTCGTGGCTACTTCTGACCGATCTTTCTGTGCGTACTGTAACTCTCCAGTACTGTAAAGAGGTGCCAGACAGCGAGAAGTGATCAAGGGAAGGAAGGTACCACTGCTCGATTGTTGTGTGGTGGAGCTTGAATAAAAAAAAATGTTCCGTGTGTCTGAAGCTTTTGGCTACTTCTCCCATGCCTCTTTATGTGTAGGAGAACTGGCCAGCATTTCTCAAACAAACATTGGACAACAATGCATCGGCAAGAGATGAGAAATCACACTGCTCGACTGTTGTATGGGATACGTTGCAGAAAAAAACCATTCTCTATTTCTGAAGCTTCTGGCTACTTCTTTCATATGTCTCCATGTGTGCTGAAACTCTCTAGTATGCTAAATAATTCATTAGACAACAATCAGTCAACACTGGATGAGAGGTCAGACTCGTGGCCCGCCGTGTGATACACTTCCGATAAAAAAAAATATCTCGTCCGTCCGAAGTTTTTGGCTCACTCTGAGATCTGTTCTTTCCTGTTCTAAATTTCTCTAGTCGTTGAAAAAAAAATATCAGTCTCAAGAAATCGGCAGAGAGGGAAATAGAGCAAGAATCGGATGTTTAAGGTACAGGCTTGGTAAAAAAAAAATCGATTTCCCGTGTCCGAAGCTTCTAGTCTCTTCTCACATAAGTTTTGATACGTGTGAGACTTTCCTCGTACTGTACAAAAAATATTAAACAACAATAGGTCATCAAGGGACGACGGGTGATACTGCTCGATTGTTCTACCGTACAACTTCCATGATAAAAATTCTTTCGCGCCTCTCAAGCTCGTGGCTACTTCTGACCGATCTTTCTGTGCGTACTGTAACTCTCCAGTACTGTAAAGAGGTGCCAGACAGCGAGAAGTGATCAAGGGAAGGAAGGTACCACTGCTTGATTGTTGTGTGGTGGAGCTTGAATAAAAAAAAATGTTCCGTGTGTCTGAAGCTTTTGGCTACTTCTCCCATGCCTCTTTACGTGTAGGAGAACTGGCCAGCATTTCTCAAACAAACATTGGACAACAATGCATCGGCAAGAGATGAGAAATCACACTGCTCGACTGTTGTATGGGATACGTTGCAGAAAAAAACCATTCTCTATTTCTGAAGCTTCTGGCAACTTCTTTCATATGTCTCCATGTGTGCTGAAACTCTCTAGTACGCTAAATAATTGATTAGACAACAATCAGTCAACAATGGATGAGAGGTCAGACTCGTGGCCTGCCGTGTGATCCACTTCCGATAAAAAAAAATATCTCGTCCGTCCAAAGTTTTTGGCTCACTCTGAGATCTGTTCTTTCCTGTTCTAAATTTCTCTAGTCGTTGAAAAAAAAATATCAGTCTCAAGAAATCGGCAGAGAGGGAAATAGAGCAAGAATCGGATGTTTAGGGTACAGGCTTGGTAAAAAAAAATCGATTTCCCGTGTCCGAAGCTTCTAGTCTCTTCTCACATATGTTTTGATACGTGTGAGACTTTCCTCGTACTGTACAAAAAATATTAAACAACAATAGGTCATCAAGGGACGACGGGTGATACTGCTCGATTGTTCTACCGTACAACTTCCATGATAAAAATTCTTTCGCGCCTCTCAAGCTCGTGGCTACTTCTGAACGATCGTTCTGTGTGTACTGTAACTCTCCAGTACTGTAAAGAGGTGCCAGACAGCGAGAAGTTATCAAGGGAAGGAAGGTACCACTGCTCGATTGTTGTGTGGTGGAGCTTGAATAAAAAAAAATGTTCCGTGTGTCTGAAGCTTTTGGCTACTTCTCCCATGCCTCTTTATGTGTAGGAGAACTGGCCAGCATTTCTCAAACAAACATTGGACCACAATGCATCGGCAAGAGATGAGAAATCACACTGCTCGACTGTTGTATGGGATACTTTGCAGAAAAAAAAACATTCTTTATTTCTGAAGCTTCTGGCTACTTCTTTCATATGTCTCCATGTGTGCTGAAACTCTCTAGTACGCTAAATAATTGATTAGACAACAATCAGTCAACAATGGATGAGAGGTCAGACTCGTGGCCCGCCGTGTGATACACTTCCGATAAAAAAAAATATCTCGTCCGTCCGAAGTTTTTGGCTCACTCTGAGATCTGTTCTTTCCTGTTCTAAATTTCTCTAGTCGTTGAAAAAAAAATATCAGTCTCAAGAAATCGGCAGAGAGGGAAATAGAGCAAGAATCGGATGTTTAAGGTACAGGCTTGGTAAAAAAAAAATCGATTTCCCGTGTCCGAAGCATCTAGTCTCTTCTCACATAAGTTTTGATACGTGTGAGACTTTCCTCGTACTGTACAAAAAATATTAAACAACAATAGGTCATCAAGGGACGACGGGTGATACTGCTCGATTGTTCTACCGTACAACTTCCATGATAAAAATTCTTTCGCGCCTCTCAAGCTCGTGGCTACTTCTGACCGATCTTTCTGTGCGTACTGTAACTCTCCAGTACTGTAAAGAGGTGCCAGACAGCGAGAAGTGATCAAGGGAAGGAAGGTACCACTGCTTGATTGTTGTGTGGTGGAGCTTGAATAAAAAAAAATGTTCCGTGTGTCTGAAGCTTTTGGCTACTTCTCCCATGCCTCTTTACGTGTAGGAGAACTGGCCAGCATTTCTCAAACAAACATTGGACAACAATGCATCGGCAAGAGATGAGAAATCACACTGCTCGACTGTTGTATGGGATACGTTGCAGAAAAAAACCATTCTCTATTTCTGAAGCTTCTGGCAACTTCTTTCATATGTCTCCATGTGTGCTGAAACTCTCTAGTACGCTAAATAATTGATTAGACAACAATCAGTCAACAATGGATGAGAGGTCAGACTCGTGGCCCGCCGTGTGATCCACTTCCGATAAAAAAAAATATCTCGTCCGTCCAAAGTTTTTGGCTCACTCTGAGATCTGTTCTTTCCTGTTCTAAATTTCTCTAGTCGTTGAAAAAAAAATATCAGTCTCAAGAAATCGGCAGAGAGGGAAATAGAGCAAGAATCGGATGTTTAGGGTACAGGCTTGGTAAAAAAAAATCGATTTCCCGTGTCCGAAGCTTCTAGTCTCTTCTCACATATGTTTTGATACGTGTGAGACTTTCCTCGTACTGTACAAAAAATATTAAACAACAATAGGTCATCAAGGGACGACGGGTGATACTGCTCGATTGTTCTACCGTACAACTTCCATGATAAAAATTCTTTCGCGCCTCTCAAGCTCGTGGCTACTTCTGAACGATCGTTCTGTGTGTACTGTAACTCTCCAGTACTGTAAAGAGGTGCCAGACAGCGAGAAGTTATCAAGGGAAGGAAGGTACCACTGCTCGATTGTTGTGTGGTGGAGCTTGAATAAAAAAAAATGTTCCGTGTGTCTGAAGCTTTTGGCTACTTCTCCCATGCCTCTTTATGTGTAGGAGAACTGGCCAGCATTTCTCAAACAAACATTGGACCACAATGCATCGGCAAGAGATGAGAAATCACACTGCTCGACTGTTGTATGGGATACTTTGCAGAAAAAAAAACATTCTTTATTTCTGAAGCTTCTGGCTACTTCTTTCATATGTCTCCATGTGTGCTGAAACTCTCTAGTACGCTAAATAATTGATTAGACAACAATCAGTCAACAATGGATGAGAGGTCAGACTCGTGGCCCGCCGTGTGATACACTTCCGATAAAAAAAAATATCTCGTCCGTCCGAAGTTTTTGGCTCACTCTGAGATCTGTTCTTTCCTGTTCTAAATTTCTCTAGTCGTTGAAAAAAAAATATCAGTCTCAAGAAATCGGCAGAGAGGGAAATCGAGCAAGAATCGAATGTTTAGGGTACAGGCTTGGTAAAAAAAAAATCGATTTCCCGTGTCCGAAGCTTCTAGTCTCTTCTCACATATGTTTTGATACGTGTGAGACTTTCCTCGTACTGTACAAAAAATATTAAACAACAATAGGTCATCAAGGGACGATGGGTGATACTGCTCGATTGTTCTACCTTCCAAAGTATCCCATACAACAGTCGAGCAGTGTGATTTCTCATCTCTTGCCGATGCATTGTTGTCCAATGTTTGTTTGAGAAATGCTGGCCAGTTCTCCTACACATAAAGAGGCATGGGAGAAGTAGCCAAAAGCTTCGGACACACGGAACATTTTTTTAAATTTAAACTCCACCACAAAACAATCGAGCAGTGGTACCTTCCTTCCCGTGATCACTTCTCGCTGTCTGGCACCTCTTTACAGTACTGGAGAGTTACAGTACACACAGAAAGATTGGTTAGAAGTAGCCACGAGCTTGAGAAGCGCGAAAGAATTTTTATCATGGAAGTTGTACGGTAGAACAATCGAGGAGTATCACCCGTCGTCCCTTGATGACCTATTGTTGTTTAATATTTTTTGTACAGTACGAGGAAAGTCTCACACGTATCAAAACATATGTGAAAAGAGACTAGAAGCTTCGGACACGGGAAATCGATTTTTTTTTTACCAAGCCTGTACCCTAAACATTCGATTCTTGCTCTATTTCCCTCTCTGCCGATTTCTTGAGACTGATATTTTTTTTCAACGACTAGAGAAATTTAGAACAGGAAAGAACAGATCTCAGAGTGAACCAAAAACTTCGGACGGACGAGATATTTTTTTTTATCGGAAGTGGATCACACGGCGGGCCACGAGTCTGACCTCTCATCCATTGTTGACTGATTGTTGTCTAATCAATTATTTAGCGTACTAGAGAGTTTCAGCACACATGGAGACATATGAAAGAAGTAGCCAGAAGCTTCAGAAATAAAGAATGGTTTTTTTTCTGCAAAGTATCCCATACAACAGTCGAGCAGTGTGATTTCTCATCTCTTGCCGATGCATTGTTGTCCAATGTTTGTTTGAGAAATGCTGGCCAGTTCTCCTACACATAAAGAGGCATGGGAGAAGTAGCCAAAAGCTTCAGACATACGGAACATTTTTTTTTATTCAAGCTCCACCACACAACAATCGAGCAGTGGTACCTTCCTTCCCTTGATCACTTCTCGCTGTCTGGCACCTCTTTACAGTACTGGAGAGTTACAGTACACACAGAAAGATCGGTCAGAAGTAGCCACGAGCTTGAGAGGCGCGAAAGAATTTTTATCATGGAAGTTGTACGGTAGAACAATCGAGCAGTATGACCCGTCGTCCCTTGATGACCTATTGTTGTTTAATATTTTTTGTACAGTACGAGGAAAGTCTCACACGTATCAAAACATATGTGAGAAGAGACTAGAAGCTGCGGACACGGGAAATCGATTTTTTTTTACCAAGCCTGTACCCTAAACATCCGATTCTTGCTCTATTTCCCTCTCTGCCGATATCTTGAGACTGATATTTTTTTTTCAACGACTAGAGAAATTTAGAACAGGAAAGAACAGATCTCAGAGTGAGCCAAAAACTTCGGACGGACGAGATATTTTTTTTTATCGGAAGTGGATCACACGGCGGGCCACGAGTCTGACCTCTCATCCATTGTTGACTGATTGGTGTCTAATCAATTATTTAGCGTACTACAGAGTTTCAGCACACATGGAGACATATGAAAGAAGTAGCCAGAAGCTTCAGAAATAGAGAATGGTTTTTTTCTGCAACGTATCCCATACAACAGTCGAGCAGTGTGATTTCTCATCTCTTGCCGATGCATTGTTGCCCAATGTTTGTTTGAGAAATGCTGGCCAGTTCTCCTACACATAAAGAGGCATGGGAGAAGTAGCCAAAAGCTTCAGACACACGGAACATTTTTTTTTATTCAAGCTCCACCACACAACAATCGAGCAGTGGTACCTTCCATCCCTTGATCACTTCTCGCTGTCTGGCACCTCTTTACAGTACTGGAGAGTTACAGTACACACAGAAAGATCGGTCAGAAGTAGCCACGAGCTTGAGAGGCGCGAAAGAATTTTTATCATGGAAGTTGTACGGTAGAACAATCGAGCAGTATCACCCGTCGTCCCTTGATGACCTATTGTTGTTTAATATTTTTTGTACAGTACGAGGAAAGTCTCACACGTATCAAAACTTATGTGAGAAGAGACTAGAAGCTTCGGACACGGGAAATCGATTTTTTTTTACCAAGCCTGTACCTTAAACATCCGATTCTTGCTCTATTTCCCTCTCTGCCGATTTCTTGAGACTGATATTTTTTTTTCAACGACTAGAGAAATTTAGAACAGGAAAGAACAGATCTCAGAGTGAGCCAAAAACTTCGGACGGACGAGATATTTTTTTTATCGGAAGTGTATCACACGGCGGGCCACGAGTCTGACCTCTCATCCATTGTTGACTGATTGTTGTCTAATCAATTATTTAGCGTACTAGAGTGTTTCAGCACACATGGAGACATATGAAAGAAGTAGCCAGAAGCTTCAGAAATAAAGAATGGTTTTTTTCTGCAAAGTATCCCATACAACAGTCGAGCAGTGTGATTTCTCATCTCTTGCCGATGCATTGTTGTCCAATGTTTGTTTGAGAAATGCTGGCCAGTTCTCCTACACATAAAGAGGCATTGGAAAAGTAGACAAAAGCTTCAGACACACGGAACATTTTTTTTTATTCAAGCTCCACCACACAACAATCGAGCAGTGGTACCTTCCTTCCCTTGATCACTTCTCGCTGTCTGGCACCTCTTTACAGTACTGGAGAGTTACAGTACACACAGAAAGATCGGTCAGAAGTAGCCACGAGCTTGAGAGGCGCGAAAGAATTTTTATCATGGAAGTTGTACGGTAGAACAATCGAGCAGTATCACCCGTCGTCCCTTGATGACCTATTGTTGTTTAATATTTTTTGTACATTATGAGGAAAGTCTCACACGTATCAAAACATATGTGAGAAGAGACTAGAAGTTTCGGACACGGGAAATCGATTTTTTTTTACCAAGCCTGTACCCTAAACATCCGATTCTTGCTCTATTTCCCTCTCTGCCGATTTCTTGAGACTGATATTTTTTTTTCAACGACTAGAGAAATTTAGAACAGGCAAGAACAGATCTCAGAGTGAGCCAAAAACTTCGGACGGACGAGATATTTTTTTTTATCGGAAGTGTATCACACGGCGGGCCACGAGTCTGACCTCTCATCCATTGTTGACTGATTGTTGTCTAATCAATTATTTAGCGTACTAGAGAGTTTCAGCACACATGGAGACATATGAAAGAAGTAGCCAGAAGCTTCAGAAATAGAGAATGGTTTTTTTCTGCAAAGTATCCCATACAACAGTCGAGCAGTGTGATTTCTCATCTCTTGCCGATGCATTGTTGTCCAATGTTTGTTTGAGAAATGCTGGCCAGTTCTCCTACACATAAAGAGGCATGGGAGAAGTAGCCAAAAGCTTCAGACACACGGAACATTTTTTTTAATTTAAACTCCACCACACAACAATCGAGCAGTGGTACCTTCCTTCCCTTGATCACTTCTCGCTGTCTGGCACCTCTTTACAGTACTGGAGAGTTACAGTACACACAGAAAGATCGGTCAGAAGTAGCCACGAGCTTGAGAGGCGCGAAAGAATTTTTATCATGGAAGTTGTACGGTAGAACAATCGAGCAGTATCACCTATCGTTCCTTGACGACCTATTGTTGTTTAATATTTTTTGTACAGTACGAGGAAGGTCTTACACGTATCAAAACATATGTGAGAAGAGACTAGAAGCTTCGGACACGAGAAATCGCTTTTTTTTTTACCAAACCTGTACCCTAAACATTCGATTCTTGCTCTATTTCCCTCTCTGCCGGTTTATTGAGACTGATTTTTTTTTCAACGACTAGAGAAATTTAGAACAGGAAAGAACAGATCTCAGAGTGAGCCAAAAACTTCGGACGGACGAGATAATTTTTTTGATCGAAAGTGTATCACACGGCGGGACACGAGTCTGACCTCTCATCCATTGTTAAATGATTGTTGTCTAATCAATGATTTAGCGTACTAGAGATTTTCAGCACACATTGAGACATATGAAAGAAGTAGCCAGAAGCTTCAGAAATAGAGAATGGTTTTTTTCTGCAAAGTATCCCATACAAGAGTCGAGCAGTGTGCTTTCTCATCTCTTGCCGATGCATTGTTGTTCTATATTTGTTTGACAAATGCTGGCCAGTTCATCTACACATAAAGAGGTATAGGAGAAGTAGCCAAACGGTTCAGACACACGAAACATATTTTGTTATTCAAGCTCCACCACACAACAATCGAGCAGTGGTACCTTCCTTCCCTTGATCATATCTCGCTGTCTGGCACCTCTTTCCAGTCCTGGAGAGTTACAGTACACACAGAAAGATCGGTCAGAAGTAGCCACGAACTTGAAAGGCGCGAAAGAATTTTTTTCATGTACGGTAGAACAATCGAGCAGTATCACCTGTCGTCCCTTGATGACCTATTGTTGTCTAATATTTTTTGTACAGTACGAGGAAGGTCTCACACGTATCGAAACATATGTGAGAAGCAACTAGAAGCTTCAGACACGGGAAATCGATTTTTTTTTACCAAACCTGTACCGTAAACTCCCTCTCTGCCGATTTATTGAGACTGATGCTTTCTTTTTTCAACTACTAGAGAAATTTATAACAGGAAAGAACAGATTTTAGAAGGAGCCAAAAACTTTGGACGCACGAAATAATTGTTTTGATCGGAAGTGTATCACACGGCGGGACACCAGTCTGACCTCTCATCTCTTGTTGACTGATTGTTGTGTAAACATTTATTTAGCGTACTAGAGAGTTTCAGTACACATGGAGACACACGAAAGAAGTAGCCAGAATCTTCGGAAATACAGAATGATTTTTTTCTGGAAAGCATTCCATACAACAGTCGAGCCGTGTGATTTCTCATCCCTCGCCCATTCATTGTTGTCCAATATTTGTTGTCGAAATACCGGCTAGTTCTCTTACACGTAAAGACGTATGTGAGAAGTAGCCGAAAGCTTCAGACACAAGAAATCATTTTTTTTATTCAAGCCCCACCAGACAACAATCGAACAGCAGTACCTTTCCTCCCTTCATGACTTCTCGTTATCTAGCACGTTTTGACAGTACTAGAGAACTACGGTACACACAGAGAGATGGCCGAGAAGTTGCCATAAGCTTGAGAGGAGCGAAATATATATTCTTTTTTTCATGGAAGTTGTACGGTAGAACAATCGAACAGTGTCACCTGTCATCTCTTGACGACTTATTGTTGCCTTATATTTTTTTTACCGTACGAGGAAGATCTCGTACATATAAATACATATGTGAGAATTAACTAGAAGCTTCAGACACGGGAAATCGTTTTTTTTTATTAAACCTGCACCATACAACATTCGATTTTTGATCTATCTCCCTCTCAGCCGATTTCTTGAGACTAATATGGTTTTTCAACTACTAGAGACATTCAAAACACGAAAGAACCGATGTCAAATGGAGCCAAAGTCTAATGATTTATTTAGCGTACGAGAGAGTTCCAGTACACATGGCGACACATGGAAGAAATAACCAGAAGCTTCAGAAATAGAGAATGATTTTTTTCTAAAAAGTATTCCATACAACAGTCCGAGCAGGGTAATTTCTCATCCCTTGCCGATTCATTGTCGTTCAATATTTGTTTTTGAAATACTGGCGAGTTCTCCTTTACATAAAGACGTATGTGAGAAGTAGCCAAAAGCTGCAGACACACGAAACAATTTTTTTTATTCAAGCTCCACGACACACCAATCGAGCAGTGGTACCTCCCTTCCCTTGATCACTTCTCGTTGTTCAGCACCTCTTGACAGTACTGGAGAGTTCCGGTACGCACAGAAAGATCGTTCAGAGATAGCCAGAAGCTTGAGAGGCGCGAAAGAATTTTTTTTCATGGAAGTTGTACGGTACGACAATCGAGCAGTGTCACCTGTCATCCCTTGATGACCTATTGTTGTATATACATATATTTTTTTTTAACAGTCCGAGGAAGGTCTCGCACATATAAACCCATATGCGCGAAGTAAATAGAAGCTTCAGACACGGGAAATCGATTTTTTTTACTAAACCTGTACCATGCAACATTCGATTCTTGTTCTATCTCCCTTTCTGCCGATTTATTGACACTGATATTTTTCTTCAACTACCAGAGAATTTGAGAACAGGAAAGAACAGATGTCAGAAGTGGCCAACAACTTCGGACGCACGATATAATTGTTTCGATCGGAAATGTATGACACGGTGGGACACCACTCTGACCTCTCATCCCCTGTTGACTGATTGTTGTCTAATCATTTATTTAGCGCACTAGAGAGTTTCAGTACACATGGAGACATATGAAAAATATAGCTAGAAACTTCAGACACAGAGAATGATTTTTTTCTGCAACGTATCCCATACAACAGTCGAGCAGTGTGATTTCTCATCTCTTGCCGATTCATTGTTGTCCAATATTTGATCTTCAAATGCTGTCGCGTTCTCCTACACATAAAGACGTATGTGAGAAGTAGCCAAAAGCTTCAGACACACGAAATTATTTTCTTCCTCAAGCCCCACCACAAAACAATCGAGCAGAGGTATCTTTCCTCCCTTCATGACTTCTCGTTGTCTAGCACGTCTCTACAGTACTTGAGACTTACAGTACCCACAGAAAGATGACAGTGAACTGGCCGTAAGCTTGAGAGTCGCGAAATAATATTTTTTCAATAAAGTTGTACGGTAGAACCATCGAACCTGTCATCCCGTGATGACCTATTGTTGTCTAATGTTTTTTCACCGTACCGCAAATTTCTCGTCCATATAAAAACATATTGAGACGTAACTAGCAGCTTGAGACACGGGAAATCCTTTTTTTAAGATTAAACCTGTACCATGCAGCAATCGAGAAGTCTAGCCTCTCATGCCTGGACAATTCATTGTTGTCCAGTATTTTTTCTGAATTCCTGGAGAGTTGTGGTACTCATACAAATCTATCTAAATATTCGGCAGAATCTTCAGGCACCCGCTTTTTTTGCTACAAGGTGTACAATAGAACATTTGATTTTTGATCTATCTCCTTCTTTGCCGATTTATTGAGACTCATATTTTCTTTCAACTACTAGCGACTTTTATTACACGAGAGAACTAATGTCAGACGGAGCCAGAAACTTCGGACGCACGAAATAATATTTTTGTTCGAAACTGTATCATTCGACGTTACAGCAGCCTGACCTCTTATACTTTGTTTCTCGGTTCTGTTCTGATGGCTTATTTAGCATACTGTAGAGTTTCAGTGCACACAAAGACACACGAAAGAAGTAGCCAGAAGCTTCAGAAATCGAGAATGATTTTTTTCTGGAAAGTTTTCCATAGAACAGTCGAGCAGTGTGATTTCTCATCCCTTGCGATTCATTGTTGTCCAATATTTGTTTTTGAACAACTGGCTAGTTCTCCTACACATAAAGACGTATGTGAGAAGTAGCCAAAACCTTCGGACACACGAAACAATTTTTTTTATTCAAGCCCCACAGTACAACAATCGAGCAGTGGTACCTTTCCTCCTTTGATGACTTCTCGTTGTCTAGCACGTCTTTACAGTACTAGAGAGTTACCGTACACGCAGAAAGATGGCTGAGAAGTTGCCATAAGCTTGAGAGGAGCGAAATATATTTTTTTCTTCATAGGAGTTGTATGGTTAAACAATTGAGCAGTGTCACCTGTCACCTCTTGATGACTTATTGTTGTCCAATATTTTCTTTATCGTTCGAGAAAGTTCTCGTACATATAACAACATATGAACGATCTGGGGGACCCGAATGGACATTACTAACATGACGGCATTGAGTTCTCCTCTGCTTTTACCTTTATTTCTGTCATATTGCTTCAAATACAATGACGACGATTTGAGGATGATTCCAGGGGCATTTGTTAATAAAAAAGGTAAAAGCAATGACTCTGATGAATCTGGGGAACCCGAATGACTATTACTAATATGACGGCATCGAATTCTTCTCTGCTTTTACCTTTGTTTTTGTCATATTGCTTCAAATACAATGACGACGATTTGAGGATGATTCCAGGCGCATTTGTTAATAAAAAAAGGTAAAAGCAATAATTGTGATGAATCTAGGGGACCCGACTGGGCATTGCTAATATGACGGCATCAGGTTCTTCTCTGCTTTTACCTTTATTTCCGTCATATTGGATCAAATAAAATGACGACGATTTAAGGATGATTACAGGCGCACTTCTTAACAAACAAAGATAAAAGCAATGATTGTGCAAATTCTGGAAGACCCGAATGGACATTGCTACTATGACGGCATCGAGTTCTTCTCTGCTTTTACCTTTATTTCTGTCATATCGCATCGAATAAAATGACGAAGATTTGGGGATGATAACAGGCGAATTTGTTAATAAACAAAGGTAAAAGCAATGGTTGTGTCGATTCTGGGGAACCCGAATGAATATTACTAATATGACGGCATCGAGTTCTTCTCTGCTTTTACCTGTGTTTCTGTCATATTGCTTCAAATATAATGACGACGATTTGATGATGATTTCAGGCGCATTTGTTAATAAAGAAAAGGTAAAAGCAATAATTGTGATGAATCTGGGGGACCCGACTGGGCATTGCTACTATCACGGCATCGAGTTCTTCTCTGCTTTTACCTTTATTTCTGTCATATCGCATCGAATAAAATGACGAAGATTTGGGGATGATGACAGGCGCATTTGTTAATAAACAAAGGTAAAAGCAATGGTTGTGTCGATTCTGGGGGACCCAATTGGACAGGCCTGATATGACGGCACCGAGTTCTTCTCTGCTTTTACCTTTCTTTCTGTCATATCGCATCAAATACACTGACGACGATTTGAAAACGATTACAGGCGCATTTGTTAATAAAAAAAGATAAAAGCAATAATTGTGCTCATTCTGGGGGGCCCGAATGGACATTACTAACATGACGGCATCGAGTTCTTCTCTGCTTTTACCTTTATTTCTGTCATATTGCTTCAAATACAATGACGACGATTTGAGGATGATTCCAGGCGCATTTGTTAATAAAAAAAGGTAAAAGCAATGGCTCTGATGAATCTGGGGAACCCAAATGATTATTACTAATATGACGGCATCGAATTCTTCTCTGCTTTTACCTTTGTTTCTGTCATATGGCTTCAAATACATTGACGACGATTTGATGATAATTTCAGGCGCATTTGTTAATAAAAAAAGGTAAAAGCAATAATTGTGATGAATCTGGGGGACCCAATTGGACAGGCCTGATATGACGGCACCGAGTTCTTCTCTGCTTTTACCTTTCTTTCTGTCATATCGCATCAAATACACTGACGACGATTTGAAGACGATGACAGGCGCATTTGTTAATAAAAAAAGATAAAAGCAATAATTGTGCTCATTCTGGGGGACCCGAATGGATGCCGTCATATTAGCAATGTCCATTCGGGTCCCCCAGAATGAGCACAATTATTGCTTTTATCTTTTTTTTATTAACAAATGCGCCTGTAATCATCCTCAAATCCTCGTCGTAGTATTTGATGCGATACGACAATAATAAAGATAAAAGCAGAGAAGAACTCGATGCCGTCATACTAGCAATGTCCATTCGGGTCTTCCAGAATTTGCATAATCATTGCTTTTATCTTTGTTTGTTGAGAAATGCGCCTGTAATCATCCTCAAATCGTCGTCATTTTATTTGATCCAATATGACAGAAATAAAGGTAAAAGCAGAGAAGAACTCGATGCCGTCATACTAGCAATGTCGATTCGGGTCTTCCAGAATTTGCACAATCATTGCTTTTATCTTTGTTTGTTAAGAAATGCGCCTGTAATCATCCTTAAATCGTCGTCATTATATTTGATCCAATATGACAGAAATAAAGGTAAAAGCAGAGAAAAACTCGGGGCCGTCATATTAGCAATGCCAAGTCGGGTCCCCTAGATTCATCACAATTATTGCTTTTACCTTTTTTTATTAACAAAGGCGCCTGAAATCATCCTCAAATTGCCGTCAATGTATTTGAAGCAATATGACAGAAACAAAGGTAAAAGCAGAGAAGAACTCGATGCCCCCATATTAGTAATGTTCATTCGGGTTCCCCAGATTCATCACAGTCATTGCTTTTACCTTTTTTTATTAACAAATGCGCCTGAAATCATCCTCAAATCGTCGTCATTGTATTTGAAGCAATATGACAGAAATAAAGGTAAAAGCAGGACCGGTGCGATGGTCTAGTGGTTAGCGTGCTCGCCACTAAACCAGCGGACCGGGAGGTCCCGGGTTCGAATCCCAGTCGCGTACATTTCGTCGTGAAATGTTTTTCTTCGGCATTTTCGCGGCGAAATAAGACTAGTTCCACGACTGGGGGGCGAACTCGATGATCGGCTGTATTGGTATAGGTTTTCCGCAGTTTCCCTATACCCATGACAGAAATGTCATGATGAATATAATACAGAGGGGGAAGTCGGCTGCGGCCGTAAGAGGGGCGGGGGGGGACTAGGAGAAAGATGGAGAAAAAGAGAGTAAACAGTAGAGGAAAGAAACGGGCACAATGAAGGGAAAGAATAGGTAACAAACGCGAAAAGCGTGTACCTAAGGAAAAAACCAAAACAAAAAAAAAGGTAAAAGCAGAGAAGAACTCGATGCTGCCATATTAGCAATATCGATTCGGGTCCCCCAGAATGAGCACAATTAGTGCTTTTATCTTTTTTTATTAACAAATGCGCCTGTAATCACCCTCAAATCGTCGTCATTGTATTTGATGCGATACGTCAGAAATAAAGGTAAAAGAAGAGAAGAACTCAATGCCGTCATACTAGCAATGTCCATTCGGGTCTTCCAGAATTTGCACAATCATTGCTTTTGTCTTTGTTTGTTAAGAAATGCGCCTATAATCATCTTCAAATCCTCGTCGTTGTATTTGATGTGATACGACAAAAGTAAAGGTAAAAGCAGAGAAGAACTCGATGTCGTCATACTAGCAATGTCCATTCGGGTCTTCCAGAATTTGCATAATCATTGCTTTTGTCTTTGTTTGTTAAGAAATGCGCCTGTAATCATCCTTAAATCGTCGTCATTTTATTTGATCCAATATGACAGAAATAACGGTAAAAGCAGAGAAGAACTTGATGTCGTCATATTAGCAATGCCCAGTCGGGTCCCCTAGATTCATCACAATTATTGCTTTTACCTTTTTTTATTAACAAAGGCGCCGGAAATCATACTCAAATTTTCGTCAATGTGTTTGACGCCATATGCCAGAAACAAAGGTAAAAGCAGAGAAGAATTCGATGCCGTCATATTAGTAATAATCATTTGGGTTGCCCAGATTCATCAGAGCCATTGCTTTTACCTTTTTTTATTAACAAATGCGCCTGAGTAGAGGAACTAGAGCGGTTCTAACTCCGGGATCTCAGGGGGGAGCGGGGTGGGGGAGTCGAGCGCGGGGAAGCCGGGGTATGCTCGGCGGTGGGGGGGGGGGGGGGTGGATCCTGCATGCGGCAGCCGAGTGCGGGGTTCCGGCGGAGGGAAAGGAGAGGGTTGTTAGAGAGTGGGGAGGCTAGTTTGTGGTGACGATGTCTTCCCGGCGATAGCTGGACCCGCGGGCGAGAGGGGAGAAGGGAGAGGGTAAATGAAACATACACTTTTTATTATTATAACAATCACTTTTTATTTTTAATTGTGTGTGTGTGTGTGTGTGTGTGTGTGTGTGTGTGTGTGTGTGTGTGTGTGTGTGTTCGCACATGCGTTACAAAACGAGTCTCTATTCACAACCCGTGTCGGCAAACTGAAACAAACAAGGAAAATCATTCTTTTATTGTTAAGCCTTTTTTTTAATATTTTTTTTTATATTTTTTACATAAACTTATTTCATTCTTATGATTCAATTCACAACACTCACAATGATTTTTGATCCCGTGCATCTTAAACACGCGGATTTCGGCATCACTTGGAATAAAGGCTCTCTGCAGTCCTTGCAATATTTGCCCTCAATGAATTTTAGTATTTCCACGGTGTGGACGCGGACCTCACGCATTTCCGTAAAAACGCCTCTTGCATTGACGAAACACGATATGCAAAGCGAAATATCCATGTGCACGCCTTCATAAAACAGATGGTGCACGCAAACTTTGTCCATATCGTTGAAACTATTTACGGCCACTCTATTTAAATAGCGTTCCGAGTATTCATAGTGTTCACCATCATCACTATCACTCGCATAATCCGAGTCATCCGAGATGACTTGATCGTCGTTGTCGTCATGGTTGGCGTTGTCGACATCATCATCATCTTCATCGTCAGCGTCGTCGTCGACGTCGTCCTCAATGGCGATAACCTCAGGCTCTTCATCTTCAACGGCGATGACCTCAGGCTCTTCATCTTCAATAACGATGACCTCGGGCTCATCATCATCGTCCGGTTCGGCAACTCCATTGTTGACGTCCATGTGGCGTTCACTACCGTCATTGATTTCAACGACGTCACTATCATAATAGTGATATTCAGCTAAATATACATCGTCAACCACGATCATTTCGTCTTCACTATCCGAAATCACGATTTCTTCAGCCATTTTTAATCTTTCTCACGCTATCTTGTCGATGTACAGTCAAAAGTGCACTCTCCGGAGGTTCGAGACTATAATGATGAAAACTGCTGCCCCAAATGCCCTTTTTGGGGGAAGTGCATATTTTCGAATCCCTATAGGTTTTTTTCTAGTATGGTGGGGGTGCCTATCTGCTGTTCGATTTTTTTTAACATAGTTTTAGTACGAGAGATGGAAAGCGCTTTCACACTTGAACATAGGCGAAATACGACAAAAAAAAAACGTTGTCTCTTAAGAAGTTACGTAGAGGGCTAAGAAAAGGTGCATGAATTTATCCAGATGTTCTTCTTTTTTCAACTATCTGGACGGAGGCTCATGTCCAAGGCACTGTTATACAGTGCAACGTTTCAACCACCTCGTCCGAAAGTCTCAAATTTTACGACTCTTTTTTTTCTTACGTCGAGCGCCAGGGACCGTCATACCCTATCGCTTCGCATGTGCAACTCAAGCCTCATCATTCCATAGGTCCACACTTGAAAACTCATAAAATTTTACGACAGCATGCGACGATGACAGTGATCCGGGGAAAAAATTGCATGTCCATTTTACAGGGCTTTAGTTTTTCATCTCTGAATGATAATATATACAGAGAGTGCAACGTAAAACCTTGATACCGACACTTGAGATCATGCAGGTCTGGACAAGTTAGCCCCATCGTTAAGGATTTTTTCTTCGTTAACACCACTCTCCAAGCTATTAGATTTTTTGTATTGCTCCGCTATTCAGAGCATATATGATAACGAGGTGTTTATTTTGAAAAACTATAAACTTTCGGAGATCTATGGATAAAGTTTGTCATACTCGTTTCAGTTCAACGGTATTGAATCTATCGAATATTGGATTCCCAATAAATATAGGTCAAATTAAAAAAAAAAATTGTGCTTCAAAAACAATTTATCCGTCAATATGAATACCATCAAAGAAGACATTGCTCCGATACGCGTGGCTCAACATATGAAGAAGAAAAGCATGTCAATTTGCTACAAGATACCGAGGATAACAATGTATGACATTTCACATAGATCAAGAACCTGCCAAGCCTTGTGAGCGCAGGACTAAACAGAGACAGCCATAAAATATATATATATATACCATCGGTGCGTGAAGTTAACATAATTACTATATCGTTATATGTGCTAGACGAATCAAACAACAATCCATTATTTCGCAGGTATCGGCATTACTTTAGATCAAAGGATTAATTTACATGAGATCGATTGTGGATCACTAAAGCACTGCCACATCCGACAGACAATGAGTACCAATAAGTGGCTCCAAATCATCAACTCCAGTCGGAAAGCACGACATTCATTCATTTAAAATGCCTATTTGGAGTGTTTTTGACTAATGATAGAGAGAAGATGAGAGTGTGCAAAGACTGATGAGAAGAACGTAGCATAGGATATTTATCAATATCATGAAGTAGTTAGTATTGATAACTACATGTGCTTTTCATAGGACGAATCGCTATCATAGTATCAATCACAGCGCTGATTCCATATCATGGTTTGTGGCAGAACTGGAAAAACTAGTGCTGTGCATAAAATACCTTTTCAACGAAAATTAATGCTCATCATGAGGTCATTCTAATCCGTTCACGCTATGGCAATAATTGTGTATTCAATCATCATCAACCAATGGAGGTAGAAGTTGAATTACTCAAGATACAATGGCGTATGCCCCACATAATATTAGATGAGATCAATAAATTATCACTACTTCGAACATTGAAAAGTGGGCGATACTTGAATATGAGTTTTCGCTCCTGGGATCTATACGACTGTCCACCGCTTCAAAGCACAACGAAGCATTCATGGACCGTAAAAGCTGCCTTTCAACTGGAGAAACCAAAATATGTAATTGGTGCGGCGCAGCCTGGTAAAAAAGGGAATCTATGGCAAAGGACATTATATTATTCACCGACTGCAAACTCACAAGTACTAAACTTTATCTCAAGTCAGCATTCTGTTCTAAAGATGACTCAAATTTGGACTTCAAAAAAGTTTCGGCATTTTGTTCAATATGTACTCTCGATTTCGTAAATATCATTATGACTGAAATAGTGATTGTTCTTTATTAACCATCGCCAAGTCTTAATGTAACTGCCCTCCCGCGGATGATGATTGGTCGCATCAAAACGAGCCTGTAAAAAATTGCTGCCGTAGATGTGTGAATAGAGTTCGAATGCAAAGAAGATTCACCTTCGAATACAGCTGCATATTGATTTAATCTTACACGATCGCGTTGTTGAATATTGTCCATTGACCGATATTATTCGTAAAATTGTATAGATCAGCAAAATTCCGAGAGATGCGAAGCATCATGGTTGATTCGCAATCGTCATGGTCTAAAGTGGACCTATGGAAACGTTCCATACAGCGTGACTGAAGGTCTAATAACAGCTGCAGTTGAAGGTTGAACGAAAGACGACATGTGTCCAATCGTATATGTTAAGGGTCATGAAAAACGAAAATGGCTAGCTGATACACTAAATATGAAGAATGGGCTATTAATTGAGTCGTTGAATATAGACTTTGACGATATGGATGTCTCAAGTAAATTAGATGGAAGTTCTACTCTACGATGTGGAAAGCATACAAACAATTGTGCCTCACAAAATGTATTTAAACTCATTAAATGGTGGCTGAATCATAAAGATTCGTGCAAATAAAAGAAATGTAACATTATGTACTTATTATTCTTCTCACCCCGTACTCAGTTATGCCAGCGTAATCTGATATCGGATTGTGCAACTGAATACAATATTACTTTCGAATGTGAAACTCAATTTTTTGTATGGAATTTGATGGAAAATAAATTAATATAATCGCTTAACGATGATTGAATACATTCATCGGTATACGTTCGATAGATGTTCGTGAGCCGATTGTTGGAATTTTGCGAAGCATTTGAAAGTTTTCGACAGTCGTTCGTGAGGCGTTCCAGAGCCTTCCGAAGACATTCATGAGATGTTTGAAGACATTCAAGAGACGTTCGCAAACATTCATAACACGTTGAAAACATGTATGAGGGGTTCAAAGAGTATCAAAAGACTTTCTACGACGTTCATGAGACGTCTGAAGCGTTCGTGAGACGTTCAAGAGACTTTCGATGGCATTCATAATACGTTTGAAGACATTCATGAGGGGTTCGAAGACGCTTCAGAGACTTTCAAAGACATTCACGAGGGGTTCGAAGACGTTCAAGAGACTTTCGACGGCATTCGTAATACGTTTGAAGACATTCATGAGGGGTTCGAAGACGCTTAAGAGACTTTCAAAAACTCAATTTTTTGTATGGAATTTGATGGAAAATAAATTAATATAATCGCTTAACGATGATTGAATACATTCATCGGTATACGTTCGATAGATGTTCGTGAGCCGATTGTTGGAATTTTGCGAAGCATTTGAAAGTTTTCGACAGTCGTTCGTGAGGCGTTCCAGAGCCTTCCGAAGACATTCATGAGATGTTTGAAGACATTCAAGAGACGTTCGCAAACATTCATAACACGTTGAAAACATGTATGAGGGGTTCAAAGAGTATCAAAAGACTTTCTACGACGTTCATGAGACGTCTGAAGCGTTCGTGAGACGTTCAAGAGACTTTCGATGGCATTCATAATACGTTTGAAGACATTCATGAGGGGTTCGAAGACGCTTCAGAGACTTTCAAAGACATTGACGAGGGGTTCGAAGACGTTCAAGAGACTTTCGACGGCATTCATAATACGTTTGAAGACATTCATGAGGGGTTCGAAGACGCTTAAGAGACTTTCAAAAACTCAATTTTTTGTATGGAATTTGATGGAAAATAAATTAATATAATCGCTTAACGATGATTGAATACATTCATCGGTATACGTTCGATAGATGTTCGTGAGCCGATTGTTGGAATTTTGCGAAGCATTTGAAAGTTTTCGACAGTCGTTCGTGAGGCGTTCCAGAGCTTTCCGAAGACATTCATGAGATGTTTGAAGACATTCAAGAGACGTTCGCAAACATTCATAACACGTTGAAAACATGTATGAGGGGTTCAAAGAGTATCAAAAGACTTTCTACGACGTTCATGAGACGTCTGAAGCGTTCGTGAGACGTTCAAGAGACTTTCGATGGCATTCATAATACGTTTGAAGACATTCATGAGGGGTTCGAAGACGCTTCAGAGACTTTCAAAGACATTCACGAGGGGTTCGAAGACGTTCAAGAGACTTTCGACGGCATTCGTAATACGTTTGAAGACATTCATGAGGGGTTCGAAGACGCTTAAGAGACTTTCAAAGACATTCACAAGAGGTGCGAAGACGTTCATACATTTTCGAAGACATTCAAGAGATCTTTGACAATATTCATAATACGTTTGAAGACATCGACAAGGGGTTCGACGACGTTTTAGAGACTTTCAAAGACATTCACGAGGGGTTTGAAGACGTTCAAGAAACGTTCGAATACGTTCTGGAGACTTTCGACGGCATTCATAATACGATTGAAGACATTCATGAGGGGCACGAAGACGCTTGAGAGACTTTCAAAGACATTCACGAGGGGTTCGAAGACGTTCAAGACACTTTCGACGACATTCACAGTACGTTTGAAGACACTCATGAGGGATTCGAAGACGCTTAAGAGACTTTCAAAGACATTCGCGAGAGCTTTGAAGACGTTCAAGAGGCTTTCGAAGACGTTTAGAGATCTTCGACGACAATCATAATACGATTTTCGGCGACATCCATAAATCGAACACTTTCATGACGCTTGCGTTTCGTTGGAATTGTATGGGTTTGTTGAACGTTGGAATTGTTGGGTTTGGGAAACGAAGTTTCGTTGGAATTGTTCGGGTTTTGAAGACACTCATGAGGGATTCGAAGACGCTTAAGAGACTTTCAACGACATTCGCGAAAGCTTTGAAGACGTTCAAGAGGCTTTCGAAGACGTTTAGAGATCTTCGACGACATTCATAATACGATTTTCGGCGACATCCCCAAACAATTCCAACGAAACGGGTGTTTGGGTGCGCACCCAAACAAACCCAAACAATTCCAACGAAACGCAAGCGTCATGAAAGTGTTCGATTTATGGATGTCGCCGAAAATCGTATTATGAATGTCGTCGAAGATCTCTAAACGTCTTCGAAAGCCTCTTGAACGTCTTCAAAGCTTTCGCGAATGTCGTTGAAAGTCTCTTAAGCGTCTTCGAATCCCTCATGAGTGTCTTCAAAACCCGAACAATTCCAACGAAACTTCGTTTCCCAAACCCAACAATTCCAACGTTCAACAAACCCATACAATTCCAACGAAACGCAAGCGTCATGAAAGTGTTCGATTTATGGATGTCGCCGAAAATCGTATTATGATTGTCGTCGAAGATCTCTAAACGTCTTCGAAAGCCTCTTGAACGTCTTCAAAGCTCTCGCGAATGTCTTTGAAAGTCTCTTAAGCGTCTTCGAATCCCTCATGAGTGTCTTCAAACGTACTGTGAATGTCGTCGAAAGTGTCTTGAACGTCTTCGAACCCCTCGTGAATGTCTTTGAAAGTCTCTCAAGCGTCTTCGTGCCCCTCATGAATGTCTTCAATCGTATTATGAATGCCGTCGAAAGTCTCCAGAACGTATTCGAACGTTTCTTGAACGTCTTCAAACCCCTCGTGAATGTCTTTGAAAGTCTCTAAAACGTCGTCGAACCCCTTGTCGGTGTCTTCAAACGTATTATGAATATTGTCAAAGATCTCTTGAATGTCTTCGAAAATGTATGAACGTCTTCGCACCTCTTGTGAATGTCTTTGAAAGTCTCTTAAGCGTCTTCGAACCCCTCATGAATGTCTTCAAACGTATTACGAATGCCGTCGAAAGTCTCTTGAACGTCTTCGAACCCCTCGTGAATGTCTTTGAAAGTCTCTGAAGCGTCTTCGAACCCCTCATGAATGTCTTCAAACGTATTATGAATGCCATCGAAAGTCTCTTGAACGTCTCACGAACGCTTCAGACGTCTCATGAACGTCGTAGAAAGTCTTTTGATACTCTTTGAACCCCTCATACATGTTTTCAACGTGTTATGAATGTTTGCGAACGTCTCTTGAATGTCTTCAAACATCTCATGAATGTCTTCGGAAAGCTCTGGAACGCCTCACGAACGACTGTCGAAAACTTTCAAATGCTTCGCAAAATTCCAACAATCGGCTCACGAACATCTATCGAACGTATACCGATGAATGTATTCAATCATCGTTAAGCGATTATATTAATTTATTTTCCATCAAATTCCATACAAAAAATTGAGTTTTTGAAAGTCTCTTAAGCGTCTTCGAACCCCTCATGAATGTCTTCAAACGTATTATGAATGCCGTCGAAAGTCTCTTGAACGTCTTCGAACCCCTCGTCAATGTCTTTGAAAGTCTCTGAAGCGTCTTCGAACCCCTCATGAATGTCTTCAAACGTATTATGAATGCCATCGAAAGTCTCTTGAACGTCTCACGAACGCTTCAGACGTCTCATGAACGTCGTAGAAAGTCTTTTGATACTCTTTGAACCCCTCATACATGTTTTCAACGTGTTATGAATGTTTGCGAACGTCTCTTGAATGTCTTCAAACATCTCATGAATGTCTTCGGAAGGCTCTGGAACGCCTCACGAACGACTGTCGAAAACTTTCAAATGCTTCGCAAAATTCCAACAATCGGCTCACGAACATCTATCGAACGTATACCGATGAATGTATTCAATCATCGTTAAGCGATTATATTAATTTATTTTCCATCAAATTCCATACAAAAAATTGAGTTTCACATTCGAAAGTAATATTGTATTCAGTTGCACAATCCGATATCAGATTACGCTGGCATAACTGAGTACGGGGTGAGAAGAATAATAAGTACATAATGTTACATTTCTTTTATTTGCACGAATCTTTATGATTCAGCCACCATTTAATGAGTTTAAATACATTTTGTGAGGCACAATTGTTTGTATGCTTTCCACATCGTAGAGTAGAACTTCCATCTAATTTACTTGAGACATCCATATCGTCAAAGTCTATATTCAACGACTCAATTAATAGCCCATTCTTCATATTTAGTGTATCAGCTAGCCATTTTCGTTTTTCATGACCCTTAACATATACGATTGGACACATGTCGTCTTCCGTTCAACCTTCAACTGCAGCTGTTATTAGACCTTCAGTCACGCTGTATGGAACGTTTCCATAGGTCCACTTTAGACCATGACGATTGCGAATCAACCATGATGCTTCGCATCTCTCGGAATTTTGCTGATCTATACAATTTTACGAATAATATCGGTCAATGGACAATATTCAACAACGCGATCGTGTAAGATTAAATCAATATGCAGCTGTATTCGAAGGTGAATCTTCTTTGCATTCGAACTCTATTCACACATCTACGGCAGCAATTTTTTACAGGCTCGTTTTGATGCGACCAATCATCATCCGCGGGAGGGCAGTTACAGTAAGACTTGGCGATGGTTAATAAAGAACAATCACTATTTCAGTCATAATGATATTTACGAAATCGAGAGTACATATTGAACAAAATGCCGAAACTTTTTTGAAGTCCAAATTTGAGTCATCTTTAGAACAGAATGCTGACTTGAGATAAAGTTTAGTACTTGTGAGTTTGCAGTCGGTGAATAATATAATGTCCTTTGCCATAGATTCCCTTTTTTACCAGGCTGCGCCGCACCAATTACATATTTTGGTTTCTCTAGTTGAAAGGCAGCTTTTACGGTCCATGAATGCTTCGTTGTGCTTTGAAGCGGTGGACAGTCGTATAGATCCCAGGAGCGAAAACTCATATTCAAGTATCGCCCACTTTTCAATGTTCGAAGTAGTGATAATTTATTGATCTCATCTAATATTATGTGGGGCATACGCCATTGTATCTTGAGTAATTCAACTTCTACCTCCATTGGTTGATGATGATTGAATACACAATTATTGCCATAGCGTGAACGGATTAGAATGACCTCATGATGAGCATTAATTTTCGTTGAAAAGGTATTTTATGCACAGCACTAGTTTTTCCAGTTCTGCCACAAACCATGATATGGAATCAGCGCTGTGATTGATACTATGATAGCGATTCGTCCTATGAAAAGCACATGTAGTTATCAATACTAACTACTTCATGATATTGATAAATATCCTATGCTACGTTCTTCTCATCAGTCTTTGCACACTCTCATCTTCTCTCTATCATTAGTCAAAAACACTCCAAATAGGCATTTTAAATGAATGAATGTCGTGCTTTCCGACTGGAGTTGATGATTTGGAGCCACTTATTGGTATTCATTGTCTGTCGGATGTGGCAGTGCTTTAGTGTTCCACAATCGATCTCATGTAAATTAATCCTTTGATCTAAAGTAATGCCGATACCTGCGAAATAATGGATTGTTGTTTGATTCGTCTAGCACATATAACGATATAGTAATTATGTTAACTTCACGCACCGATGGTATATATATATATATATATTTTATGGCTGTCTCTGTTTAGTCCTGCGCTCACAAGGCTTGGCAGGTTCTTGATCTATGTGAAATGTCATACATTGTTATCCTCGGTATCTTGTAGCAAATTGACATGCTTTTCTTCTTCATATGTTGAGCCACGCGTATCGGAGCAATGTCTTCTTTGATGGTATTCATATTGACGGATAAATTGTTTTTGAAGCACAATTTTTTTTTTTTATTTGACCTATATTTATTGGGAATCCAATATTCGATAGATTCAATACCGTTGAACTGAAACGAGTATGACAAACTTTATCCATAGATCTCCGAAAGTTTATAGTTTTTCAAAATAAACACCTCGTTATCATAAATGCTCTGAATAGCGGAGCAATAAAAAAAATCTAATAGCTTGGAGAGTGGTGTTAACGAAGAAAAAATCCTTAACGATGGGGCTAACTTGTCCAGACCTGCATGATCTCAAGTGTCGGTATCAAGGTTTGACGTTGCACTCTCTGTATATATTATCATTCAGAGATGAAAAACTAAAGCCCTGTAAAATGGACATGCAATTTTTTCCCCGGATCACTGTCATCGTCGCATGCTGTCGTAAAATTTTATGAGTTTTCAAGTGTGGACCTATGGAATGATGAGGCTTGAGTTGCACATGCGAAGCGATAGGGTATGACGGTCCCTGGCGCTCGACGTAAGAAAAAAAAGAGTCGTAAAATTTGAGACTTTCGGACGAGGTGGTTGAAACGTTGCACTGTATAACAGTGCCTTGGACATGAGCCTCCGTCCAGATAGTTGAAAAAAGAAGAACATCTGGATAAATTCATGCACCTTTTCTTAGCCCTCTACGTAACTTCTTAAGAGACAACGTTTTTTTTTTGTCGTATTTCGCCTATGTTCAAGTGTGAAAGCGCTTTCCATCTCTCGTACTAAAACTATGTTAAAAAAAATCGAACAGCAGATAGGCACCCCCACCATACTAGAAAAAAACCTATAGGGATTCGAAAATATGCACTTCCCCCAAAAAGGGCATTTGGGGCAGCAGTTTTCATCATTATAGTCTCGAACCTCCGGAGAGTGCACTTTTGACTGTACATCGACAAGATAGCGTGAGAAAGATTAAAAATGGCTGAAGAAATCGTGATTTCGGATAGTGAAGACGAAATGATCGTGGTTGACGATGTATATTTAGCTGAATATCACTATTATGATAGTGACGTCGTTGAAATCAATGACGGTAGTGAACGCCACATGGACGTCAACAATGGAGTTGCCGAACCGGACGATGATGATGAGCCCGAGGTCATCGTTATTGAAGATGAAGAGCCTGAGGTCATCGCCGTTGAAGATGAAGAGCCTGAGGTTATCGCCATTGAGGACGACGTCGACGACGACGCTGACGATGAAGATGATGATGATGTCGACAACGCCAACCATGACGACAACGACGATCAAGTCATCTCGGCTGACTCGGATTATGCGAGTGATAGTGATGATGGTGAACACTATGAATACTCGGAACGCTATTTAAATAGAGTGGCCGTAAATAGTTTCAACGATATGGACAAAGTTTGCGTGCACCATCTGTTTTATGAAGGCGTGCACATGGATATTTCGCTTTGCATATCGTGTTTCGTCAATGCAAGAGGCGTTTTTACGGAAATGCGTGAGGTCCGCGTCCACACCGTGGAAATACTAAAATTCATTGAGGGCAAATATTGCAAGGACTGCAGAGAGCCTTTATTCCAAGTGATGCCGAAATCCGCGTGTTTAAGATGCACGGGATCAAAAATCATTGTGAGTGTTGTGAATTGAATCATAAGAATGAAATAAGTTTATGTAAAAAATATAAAAAAAAATATTAAAAAAAAGGCTTAACAATAAAAGAATGTTTTTCCTTGTTTGTTTCAGTTTGCCGACACGGGTTGTGAATAGAGACTCGTTTTGTAACGCATGTGCGAACACACACACACACACACACACACACACACACACACACACACACACACACACACACACACACACAATTAAAAATAAAATGTGATTGTTATAATAAAAAAAGTGTATGTTTCATTTACCCTCTCCCTTCTCCCCTCTCGCCCGCGGGTCCAGCTATCGCCGGGAAGACATCGTCACCACAAACTAGCCTCCCCACTCTCTAACACCCCTCCCCTTTCCCTCCGCCGGAACCCCGCACTCGGCTGCCGCATGCAGGATCCCCCCCCCCTCCGCCGAGCATACCCCGGCTTCCCCGCGCTCGACTCCCCCGCCCCGCTCCCCCCTGAGATCCCTGAGTTAGAACCGCTCTAGTTCCTCTACTCGCCTGGAATCATCCTCAAATCGTCGTCATTGTATTTGAAGCAATATGACAGAAATAAAGGTAAAAGCAGAGAAGAACTCGATGCCGTCATGTTAGTAATGTCCATTCGGGTCCCCCAGAATGAGCACAATTATTACTTTTATCTTTTTTTATTAACAAATGCGCCTGTAATCGTTTTCAAATCGTCGTCAGTGTATTTGATGCGATATGACAGAAAGAAAGGTAAAAGCAGAGAAGAACTCGGTGCCGTCATCTCAGGCCTGTCCAATTGGGTCCCCCAGAATCGACACAACCATTGCTTTTACCTTTGTTTATTAACAAATGCGCCTGTTATCCTCCCCAAATCTTCGTCATTTTATTCGATGCGGTATGACTGAAAAAAAGGTGAAAGCAGAGAAGAACTCGATGCCGTCATATTAGCAATGCCCATTCGGGTCCCCCAGATTCATCACAATCACTGCTTTTACCTTTTTCTATTAACAAATGCGCCTGAAATCATCGTCAAATCGTCGTCATAGTATTGGAAGCAATATGACAGAAATAAAGGTAAAAGCAGAGAAGAACTCAATGCCGTCATATTAGTAATATCCATTAGGATCCCCCAGATTAATCACAATCATTGCTTTTACCTTTTTTATTAACAAATGCGCCTGAAATCATCCTCAAATTGTCGTCATTGTATTTGAAGCAATGTGACAGAAATAAAGGCGAAAGCAGAGAAGAACTCGATGAGGTCATAATAGTAATATCCATTTGGGTCCCCCAGATTCATCACAATCATTGCTTTTACCTTTTTTATTAACAAATGCGCCTGAAATCATCCTCAAATTGTCGGCGTTGTATTTGATGCGATACGACAGACATAAAGGTAAAAGCAGAGAAGAACTCGAGGCGGTCATATTAGTAATGTCCATTCGGGTCCACCAGAATCGGCACAATCATTTCTTTTATATTTGTTTATTAAGAAATGCGACCGTAATGATCCTTAAATCCTCGTGATTGTATTTGATGCGATACGACATAAATAAAGGTAAAAGCAGAGAAGAACTCGAGGCGGTCATATTAGTAATGTCCATTCGGGTCCACCAGAATCGGCACAATCATTGCTTTTATCTTTGTTTGTTAAGAAATGCGCCTGTAATCATCCTTAAATCGTCGTCATTTTATTTGATCCAATATGACAGAAATAAAGGTAAAAGCAGAGAAGAACCTGATGCCGTCATATTAGCAATGCCCAGTCGGGTCCCCTAGATTCATCACAATTATTGCTTTTACCTTTTTTTTATTAACAAATGCGCCTGGAATCATTCTCAAATCGTCGTCATTGTATTTGAAGCAATATGACAAAAACAAAGGTAAAAGCAGAGAAGAATTCGATGCCGTCATATTAGTAATAGTCATTCGGGTTCCCCAGATTCATCAGAGTCATTGCTTTTACCTTTTTTTATTAACAAATGCGCCTGTAATCATCCTCAAATCCTCGTCGTTGTATTTGATGCGATACGACAGAAATAAAGGTAAAAGCAGAGAAGAACTCGATGCCGTTATATTAGCATTGTCCATTCGGGTCTTCCAGAATTTGCACAATCATTGCTTTTATCTTTGTTTGTTAAGAAATGCGCCTTTAATCACCCTTAAGTCGTCGTCATTTTATTTGATCCAATATGACAGAAATAAAGGTAAAAGCAGAGAAGAACTCTCATGCCGTCATATTAGCAATGCCCAGTCGGGTCCCCTAGATTCATCACAATTATTGCTTTTACCTTTTTTTTTTAATTAACAAAGGCGCCTGAAATCATCCACAAATTGTCGTCATTGTATTTGATCCGATACGACAGAAACAAAGGTCAAAGCAGAGAAGAACTCGATGCCGTCATATTAGTAATATTCATTCGGGTTCCCCAGCTTCATCACAATCATTGGTTTTCCCTTTTTTTTATTAACAAATGCGCCTGAAATCATCCTCAAATCGTCGTCATTGTATTTGAAGCAATACGACAGATATGAAGGTAAAAGCAGAGAAGAACTCGATGCCGTCATGTCAGTAATGTCCATTCGGGTCCCCCAGAATGAGCACAATTATTGCTTTTATCTTTTTTTATTAACAAATGCGCCTGTAATCGTCTTTAAATCGTCGTCAGTGTATTTAACGCGATATGAGAGAAAGAAAGGTAAAAGCAGAGAAGAACTCGATGCCGTCATATCAGGCCTGTCCAATTGGGTCACCCAGAAACGACACAATCATTGCTTTTACCTTTGTTTATTAACAAATGCGCCTGTTATCATCCCCAAATCTTCGTCATTTTATTCGATGCGATATGACTGAAAGAAAGGTAAAAGTAGAGAAGAACTCGATTCCGTCATATCAGGCATGTCCAATCGGGTACACCAGAATCATCACAATCATTGCTTTTATTTTTATTAATAAATGCGCTTATAATCGTCGTCCATGTGGCGTATCGAATTCCCCAGACCCACCATCATCGTTGCTTTTACCTTTGTCATTCGACAAATGCGCTTGAAACCGTCCACCGAGCGTCTCGATACCCTTTGACGCAAAATAACCGAAAGTAAGGTAAATGCGAACACAAGCTCGGGACAGTCATATCGGGGATTTCCGATCCCATCCCCCAGAAACATAATCACCATTATGGAATTACTGGTTTACGCCTTCAGAACCATCGCAGACACGTATTAATTATTTATTGCGGAGATAGAAATCGAATCGGCGCTCCAGGTAGAGGCACGGTCAACTTGTCTGAAAAAAATACCAAACTTGTTTTTGTTCCTATGTTCGGTACTTTTCAATTAATCATTAAAAACTCCTTTTTCCAGTACGTTGTTGTGTTTTCATTTACGTCTTGTGAACGCAAAAAAAGACAAAGACACGTACTGTAGATTTTTATTCGAATCGAAATGTTAAATAACTCAAGAGATAATCGCTCGCCGTCTCGAATCATGATTTTGCACATCCAAAATGGCAAACAATCATGGCCGGCGATATCACGTCATATCAAATCGCGCGCCAAACAGTGCATTTCGGCAAACCTTCAACGCGCGTGCTCCCTATTTGCCCAAGAGGTCAGAAATGAATAGCAGACGATTGATGAAACGTCAAATCACGCGTCAAATTTGGCCTTTCGACGACAGTTCGACGTGTGTGCGCTAAATCTGCATATCCAAGATGGTATCAGCTGACAATATCAGCTGACTAATCCTAAACGTCAAATAACGCGTTTTGACGTTTGACGATGCGTTCGGACCGAACCGCGTAGCGTGCTCTCCGAACCCGAGTTCAGAGCGCGCTCGAAACGTGGCAAATGTCCACATTACGCACACGCGCGTGTGCACTCGTGCATCCTCATGCACGCACACGCTCACACAATGCTCGCAGTAATGAATGTGGGAAAAATAATACGCGTAATAGGAAAAAGTCTGTAAATTTTCCCTAATCCGTGTTAAAGTTTTTTTTCAAAATGATGTGTCCAAGAGCTGGAAACGAATTCCAAATTATTCAAAATATTATTTGCCGTACATGGAATTTTCGAACTTTTTCGAAATTGACCATATTCTCTGCAATGGACTCGGATGGGTACAAATTCAGATCCCTTAGCTCATTCGCGGGTCAAGGGATTCTCAACCACCTTCTTGTGACAGCCGAACATTCGGAAGTTGCAGCTGTGACGTACCAAGCTAGGACATCCCAAAGCACCATCGCGTCTGACTTAAATCGCTTGTTTCACGCAAATTGCCACTTTACGGCGTATTTTAAACAATTTTTTCCACCATGATGGCGGGCGCAAATCAAGTTTTCCGGGGTGCATTGTATTCGGAATTTAAAAAACTTCAATCTCATGTGCTCGGAATGTATTTTGCGTTTTTTTTCGCAATGCCTTATTTCTTCTGGCGTACATTTTTCAAGACAAAAATCTGCCGTATTTTTTTTCGAAAAAGGCTCGAAAAGCCATCCAAAATCATATTTTTTTCAGACCCAAAATCTTCGCGCAAGGCCCTCAAAAAAAGCATGGCCACATTATAATTGTCAATCTTTTGTCGCGTTCTCCTCGCCAGTCTTTGCTAATACACACTCCAAATCGGCATACACGATGAAGGGGTGTCGTTCTTTCCAGTTGACGTTTACGAACTGGAGCCACTTATTGGTATCGATCGGTAGACAGATGGCACAGTTGTTTATCGAGCTGCAATCAACCTCATGTGACTGCAGTTTAGTCTCCGATGAGAAATAATGCAAACACCTACCGAAAATTATTATTTTTTTACATTTTTTAATTATTCTAGCCTATATCTAATATACACTAATATACACATGTGTGTGTGCATATTAGTTACGTTAACTATTACATACCGATCGCATAAATATTTTTGATGGCCGTTTACG
Source organism: Ophion ellenae (assembly GCA_963210295.1). NCBI lineage: Eukaryota > Metazoa > Arthropoda > Insecta > Hymenoptera > Ichneumonidae > Ophion > Ophion ellenae. The sequence goes on from OY723386.1 coordinate 21,725,568, forward strand.
TTGAGTTGCGCGTTCACGGGCCTCGACAGGTTTTTGATCCAAGCGAAATGCCCCACATTGTTGTCCTCCGTATCTTGTACGTATAGCAAATTAAAGTGCTTTTCCTTCTTGGATTGGGACACGCGTATCGGAACAATGTTATTTTTGTTGGTGGTATATACATTGATTGATAAATTATTTTGAAGCTCAAATTTCTTGATTTGCGGTATGGCCACGGGGAATTCAACATCTTGTAGATTGAGTATTGTTGAATAGTGAGGGTATGGAGATGGACGGGCACTGTTTCGTTCGGTGGGATATAGAGCGGCGATCACGGACCATGCAAAACATGCATTGTCATTGGACTTGACATTCACAACGGCACGCTTCATCATTATTTCCTTTGACAATTTTAAGCGGCTCCCAGCGCGCATTTGATTATACTTATTCACACTTATGGTTAAATTGAGAATTTTTAACAGAGTCCACCCACTGTCGCGTTCTTAAAATTCATCAAGAGATGCTAAAGTGGGTTCGACAACGCGTTGCTCATACCACTCGTTTAAATCAGATGTCTGGAAAAATTCAAAGTTTCTCGTATTGACACTTTTGTTTGCATGCTTATCACCTGCCACAAACTCACCGCTGAACGTGGTATTAATCTTTACACACAAATTTTCCTCGACAATGTTTTTCACATGTAAAAGCACCATGTCCCTGGCATCTTCGAGACATTTACGTGGGTCAATATGGTCGCGATTGATAACTGAACCAGTCAATAGACGATTTTCAAATGCCGTTTCAATGTTCCGCCATATCAAACCACTTTCTCGCGCACCACATCTCGCACCCTCATGAATAAAACGTTGACGCACAGAGTTTTTTAAGCCTTCAAGTCGCGCTATTTGAGCGATTAATGATTGGCGATATCCGATCGATAATCGCTGGCGTTTATTACAGCTTTGATTTTCCAACCACTCGATGAATTCATTGTATTGATGCCCCCACACATTGTACTCTTTCGCTGAATTTATAAGTGCGGCTTGCTCTCGTAATCTTGCTTCTGATATGTCGCCGGACATTTTTGTAATTTTTTTTCAACGAAAAATCGTTGAAGACAAATAAACCACGATGTGGATGAGTTCACTGCTCGACTGCGAATGTTTCAATTTTCCGAGCAGCGGTCACAGCCTCCACAACTTTTGAAGAAAAATATGTTTCCGTCTTTGTCCTCGACTGACTATCATAGAAGTCTAACAGTATACCCTCTCAGACTTTTTTTACGGCAATGTGTACTACAGTGGGGATAGAGCATGAAAAAAAATGGAACGGTTAATATAGATATAAGGAGGGGAGCATATTATGGGGTTTTTAAGTATGAGTGGCGTTCACGGCGGAAAATGTAAAGGAATCCGGTATCTCGATGAAAAATATAGAGATTGCCAGTATATGGACTGAAATGTTTAACAGGATATCAGGAACGTGAGAGAAACAGGCTGTTACCCACTATAGCGTCTGCGCTAAAGTTATTCATACATAGGAAAATGAGATTCCGAAAAAAATATGGCCATCACCTGTATGATTTTCCCACACGCCGTCGTCAAACGTGGTTTTGTGGAGATCGTGGAATATCTAAATTCTAGCAGGTCAACATCCGCCTTTACCAATGGAGTTTTACTTTAACTCATTTAACCCTCCAGCGATAGTAAGGAAAACATCATAATCACTTGTATGATTTTCCCATGCGCTGTCGTCAAACGTGGTTTTGTGGATATCGTAAAATGTCTAAATTCTGGCAGGTTAACATCCGCCTTTACCAATGCAGTTTTACTTCAACTCATTTAACCCTCCAGCAATAGGGAACCTGTTCGAGCTCGTTTTTGGTTAAGTCCAGCGGGTGCTTGGCCGGATGCACTGCGTACATACTCGCACATGTGAACATCTTGACGTAATCTTTCGGAATGAAACCGCGACGGGTTGAATTTTCTTATCGACACCTCTCATACCTACAGTTGCATGCTATAAATGATGCATTTTTTTTTATAAGTCTCTGAAAGAGCGCCCTTCATATAGCAGCTAGCGTTTTCTTATTGGTGGAAACTTTTCTAGCCATATATATTAGTTTACCCACATGTGCCCCTAATGAAGCTGATAATTCCGAGTTATACGATAAAAACTACAAAAACTTTATGGCTTTCCAACGGTTACCTGCCACTATTGGTTCTCCCCACTCCCTTTGCTTCAGACACCGTCTCCCTCCCCCACTGACAGGGCTTGCCCTTCCCGCCGTGACGTCATACCCCGGGTACCCCGCGCGGGACCACCAACCGCTCCGTCCTGAGATCCCTGAGTTAGAACAGGCGTTGCTACTCTACTGATGAGATACTGATAAAAAATTTTAATAATTATTTCAAAATAGCTGGAAGCCAGAACTATTCACAAATATATCAAACAATATCTAAACTATAATATCTCACGCGAAAAGCACCTGGATCTATCGCCTATCCATCAGCAGAGCAGACTTGTATAGTTGAGATAATAATAAACATTTTTAACTATTATTTGAAAATAGCTGGTAGACAGAACTATTCTCAAATACAACAAACAAAACCCAATCTATAATATCCCACACAAAAAGCACCTAGAACTCTCGCCTATTCATCAGCAGAGCACACTTGTATAGTTGAGATACTGATAAACATTTTTAATAATTATTTGAAAATGACTGGAAGCCAGAACTATTCTCAAATACATCAAACAATACCAAAACAATGATATCCCACCCAAAAAGCACCTAGAATACAGAGCACACTTGTATAGTTGAGATATTTATAAACATTTGTAACAATTATTTGAAACTAGCTGGACGCCAGAACTTCTCTCAAATACATCAAACAATACCAAAACTATAATATCTCACACTAACAACACCTGGAACGAACGCCTATCTATGAGCAGAGCACCCTTGTATGGGTGAGATACTGATAAACATTTTTAACCCCTTGTCTGTGAGTGACACGCATAGGGGCAAAAAAAAAGTCGTACCATTTTTTTGTCATGACACGTATAGGCGCAAAAAAAGTCGTGCCATTTTTGTGTCATGACACGTATAGGGGCATGATATCGTGTCATGAGACGTATAGAAGCATGATTCTACTGCATCGAATCGACGGAGCAGAAATAGGTTGTTTTTCAAATGCCCCTATACGTGTCATGACACAAAAATGGCACGACTATTTTTTGCCCCAATGCGTGTCACTCATAGTCGAAGGGTTAATAATTATTCCAAAGTAGCTGGAAGCCAGAACTATTCACAAGTACATCAAACGATACCAACCAGTAATATCCCACCCAAAAAGCACCTGGAACTCATGCCTATCCCTCGGCAGAGCATACTTGTATAGTTGAGATATATATATAAACAATTTTAACGATTACTTGAAAATAGCTGGAGCCAGAACTATTCTCAAAATACATCAAACAATACCAAAACAATAATGTCCCACCCAAAAAGCACCTGGAACTCATGCCTATCCCTCAGCAGAGCACACTTGTATAGTTGGGATACTGATAAACATTTTTAATCATTATTTCAAAATAGCTGGAAGCCGGAACTATTCTCAAATACATCAAACAATACCAAAACAATAATATCCCACTCAAAAAGCACCTGGAACTCATGCCTATCCCTCAGCAGAGCACACTTGTATAGTTTAGATACTAATAAACATTTTTATATTTATTTCGAAATAGCTGGAAGCCAGATCTATTCCCAAATACGTCAATCAATACCCAAACAATAATATCCCACCCAAAAAGCACCTGGAACCCATGCCTATCCCTCAGCAGAGCACACTTGTATCGTTGAGATATTAATTAACATTTTTGACATTGATTCGAAAATAGCTGAACGCCGGACCTATTCTCAAATATATCAAACAATACCTAAAGTATAATATCTCACACAAAAAGCACCTGGAACTAACGCCTATCCATTAGCAGAGCACACTTGTATAGTTGAGATATTAATCAACATTTTTAACAATTATTCGATAATAGCTGGAAGACAGAGCTATTCCTATATACATCAAACAATGCCTGAACTATAATATCTCACACTAAAAGCACTTGGAACTAACGCCTATCCATCAGCAGAGCACACTCGTATAGTTGAGATATTAATAACCATTTTTAACATTTATTTGAACATCGCTGGAAGCCGGAACTATTCTCTAATATATCAAACAATACCTAAACTATAATATCCGATACAAAAAGCGCCTAGAGCTCACGCTTATTCATCAGCAGAGCACACTTGTATAGTTGAGATGCTGATAGACATTTTCAATAATTATTTGAAAATAGCTGGAAGCCACAACTATTCTCAAATACATCAAACAGTACTATAACTATAATATCTCAAACAGAAAGCACCCGAAAGTAACGCCAACCCATTAGCAGACCATACTTGTATAGTTGAGATATTGAGAAACAATTTGATCAATTATTTAAAATAGCTGGAAGCTAGAACTATTCTCATATCCATCAAACAATACCAAAACAATAATATCTCACATAAACAGCACCCAGAACTCACGCCTATCCATCAGCATATTTCCATAGGAAGATACATAAAACAAAACTCTGTCTGTTTTTTTGGTAAAATCACCAGAACTATTGCTGAAATTTATCAGGAACTATAGAACTCATCTGCATGTACAAATAACTCCCGGTAATTTATGGTTTTCTGCAAAATGATCTGCTACGGGAAGTTAGCAGAGCATTTTTTCAATCACCTTTTTTGGACAAAATCACCAGAACTATTGCTATAAACCATCAAGACCTATAGAACTCAACTGCATGCCAAGAGAACTCTCACTTAATTTTGATCTGCTGGCAAATGCTCTGCTAACTTCACTGACACGTTCACAAGCACGTCAGCGCAGAAAATTTCACAAAGTGGCAAATTGGGAAGTTATGAACTAAGTGTTGATTCAGTGTACTACTGTTTGAATTTCGTATTAGTTTGTAACTTTTTATCCGATAACGTTTTGTATACAGAGTGCAACGGACGAATGGCTTTTTCCATTCGTGATCGACGAGGCATCGGTTTCAAACTGAATTTAAAATGCGAGTGCGGGAAAAAAAGTGTTACTTCGTGTCCACTTATCGGTAAAGCTTATGAAATAAAGCGCCGAATCGTGTTTGTTTTCCGTTTATTAGGCCTCGGAATAAACGGTTTGAGCAGGTTTTGTGGGATGATAGACATTTGCAGCGGGATGACGACCACAATATATTATGCTTGTGTAGAAAATATACGAATCGCGACGAAATCGGTTTACGACATGGTTCTGAAGAAAGCTGTAGCAGAGGAGAAGAAAGAAAACGTTTCTCGGGGACTACAGGAAGATCACTTCATCTTTTCAGGAGATGGCACGTGGAAAAAGAGAGGGTTTTCATCTCTCATTGGCGTGACTAGTCTCATTGGATACCACACCAAAAAAGTTGTCGACACCATGGTCAAATCGATGTTTTGCCAATCTCGCAGCTTTTGGGAGAAAAAAAAGATGAAGATCCTGCTGGTTACCATGAATGGAAGGAAACACACGTGGAATCTTGCACCGCAAAGCACGTCGGTTCCGCAGGAATGGTGGAAATCGACGGAATCACCGAAATGTTTCTCCGATCGGTAGAACTGCACGGATTCAAATACGTCACTTACGTCGGGGATGGTGACAGTAAAACGTTTAAGGGATTGCTTGAAGCCAATCCCTATGATGACGTTACTGTCAAAAAAAAGAATGTATTGGTCACGTCGAAAAAGAATGGGAACAAGATTGAGAAATATGAAAAAAGAAACTAAGGGGCTCGGAGGAAAAGGGGCAGGCAAACTCACAGATAAAGCGATCGGAGATCTCACTAAATACTATGGCCTTGCTATCCGCCGAAATTCACATTCTGTGCAAGCCATGAAGGATGCGATGTGGGCCACGTATTACCACAAGAGCTCCACGGATAAAAAACCCCAGCATGAGAAGTGTCCACCAGGAGAAAACAGCTGGTGTACGTGGCGTAAAGCTGAAGCGTCAGATACTTTGTCTTTATATAAGCACAAGGCTCCTCTTAGTGACACTGTTCTGAAGGCCATCGAGCCAATTTACAAAGACTTGTCGTCGGACGATTTGCTCGAAAGATGTTTGGGTGCTCATACTCAAAACAGTAATGAGTCACTTAATAATATGATTTAGATGCGTGCGCCTAAACATCTTCATTCCGGCGCAGATGTGGCTAATATTGCCACGGAATTAGCAGTGATTATCTTCAACGAAGGTGAGGAATCATTGTTAATTGCCATGGATCTCATGAGTGTCCGGATTGGCACATTCGCCGAGAGCTGGGTCCATTCACGGGACAAAGCAAGGATCGAGTGCGCGGAGAGGCAGGTGACCGACGCAGCAAAAAAGGCCCGGATTGAGCAGCGGGAGATGTTAGCGCCTCAACATGAGCAGCTAGAAGAAGAGGAGGGATGCTTCTATGGACCAGGCATTGCCAATTAGCGGTAATTATAAACACATTTGTGTAAACACATTACAAAACTTTAAACGCGTTTTTCTCGAAAACACGTTTTTAAAAATGGCCGACATTCTCCTGACCGCTGTAATTAACATATCGACCTGAAATTTGGAGAGCATACTCAGAAAATAGGTCTTCACAGAATGACGGATCGTTTTTCGATAGATACATTTTTGCATTTATTATTTATCTTTTTATGCGAAAAAAAGCGATAATTGGTTTTTTTTTATTGCCACCATTTTCCGAAATTTGTACTAAACGAAAAACCCATCCGTCATTCCATGACCAAAGGGTCACAGATTGATAATATGCTTTGAATTTGTGTTTCAGATCAACAAAGAGGGGGCAGTGATGTCAGCCGTTTACCTCCCGCGATTTGAGGACCTGTTTTCGCGAAAGCAAGAAAAAAACCGCACTCAAAAAGCTTTACTCGTTTCCTTTAAAAAAAATTAAATGTAAACACCTGAAATTTTGCACTCCAAGGACAAAGTCTCCCTTAATCGCAGCCCTCATAATCATTATTTCCTGTGGCAATAAGATATAACATTTAACGCGCATTGATTTATACTTATTTACATTTATTGTAAGATTACGTATTTTTTGTAAAGCTCAACCACTTCCACGTTGTTGAAATTCATTGAGCAGGGGTTAAAGTATAGACCATCGCGCGTTCAAGTCGAGTGTTCGCCACATTAACCCATCACCGCTGTGTCCTGCACCCATGCATATAGTATGCATGTACATGGAATACTTCAATCCTTCCAGATGCGGTATTCGGCCTATCAATGACTATTGATGTTTAGTTGATAATCTTTGGCGCTTAATTCGGCTTTGCGTTTTCAGTACTTCGATGAACTCGAAGATCTGTTGCTCCCATACAGCAAAGTCGTCAATCGAACTTAAGAGCGAGGCTTGGTTGTGCAAGATTTCTTCTGATGGTTCATTGTTGTTCTCCATATTAACGAGCTGAAAAGTCTTCCCAGAGAGATGTGTTAACTCACTGTTTCATTCAAAATGTGGCCACTTTTGAGCGCTGTCAATGATTAAAAATGGTCTCCCAACAGAAAATATTTTTGTCGTTCCCTTCTAGCTCGGAAAATGTAATAGAATCACCTCCACCAGAGTTTTTAAATATCACGTTAAAATTTTTCATCGTGGAAAGCATGAAAAATAAATACATACCGGTCGGGGTTCAACGGGAGCAAAAAAAAGTATTTTGTTAGTATTCCAGACCGCGAGTGCATCTATGCTCAAATGGTGCATGCAGTGGGATCAGCGGTCGAAGCCTAAAACGAAAAAATGCTTCGCCCATAGATCCATAAAGTTGATCGTTTTGTAATAAATACCTCGTTTTCGTATATGTGTTTTGGATAGCCAAGACATTACTTGAGCGGAATGTTAATTTTTCAAAATGTTCCCTATGCTCGGAGACTGGCTTCGAACGTTGACGAACAAAAAAAATGCCTTAAGAATATGGCTGATTTGGTAAGAACTGTATAGCCTCAAGTGTCACTTGAATAGGTTTGATGTTGCTCTGCGAAGAGCCCTATGATTCGTGACAGGCTGGACTTCATACATACTAGAACACGTGGCAATATATATTGAAAACTCTAAGATGCTCTTTATAATACGCCAATTCAGTCTCCATGACGTAGACGCTGTTCTGTAGAGATCGCGAAAGTCATTGATTGGCGAGCCTGGCCAGCTTTCACCTCCACGAGTGCACACTTTTCTGGACAGCAAATGCCTACCCCACAGGGATAGTTAAGAAAAAAAAAACTTTTCGTTTATCCCTGGCCAGGATGCACCATCTTGCAAGGTTTTTTTTCTACAAGTCCCAACTAATGTTGAAAACTATTTACACATCCTGTTGGTCATCCCCCACCCTACTAGAAGCCTATGAGGATCCAAAAATCGAAATCCGAAGAAGGACAGGAACAGCAGTTTTCGCCATTCCAGTCTTTAACCTCCGAGGTGTCATTGTGGAAGAGTCGGAAAAGGGAAAATCAGTTAAGAGAAATGTCGAACCAAATTGAAGTGATCGATCTCGTCGATGATGAGATGGAGGTTGTTGTGAATATCGCCGATGACGACGAAGTGGAAGTTGGGGTAGACGAAGACGTTATTTATATCGCCGATGATGACGATGATGAGTGGACGGACATTGAAGTGCTTGCACATGATGACATGGAACTGTCCGAGATGGGCAGTGATACGGAATCATTTGATAGTGGATTGGGTCATACCTCAGATAAGAGAGTCCATTATGTGCGTGAAATCATAGTGGACCAGCAGCAAATAAATCGGTTGAACCGGGGCGTCATGGGCTTCGTGGACAAAGAATATTTCACCGAAAATGATCGGACGAAATTTTGCGTGTTGTGCTACTTTGATATGCGGGGCGCGGTTGATCGACTAATTCAAAGATGTGGCCACTTCAGCGAACGGTTTAATAACATCCAGGGGATATTTTGTACCAACTGCGGCGGGCCGACCCACCAAGATTCAATGCGCGACACGTGCCCCACCTGCCTGAACTTATACTGGGTCGATGGTTCGTATTATCTTTAGTATGATTAAAAATATGATTATGTTTGATAGGTTAATAAGATGCATGATTTGTTTTGTTCCAGGATAACGGATCCGCTGCGGATATTCAAAATAAAATAATTTGAAACAATGAAAAACAGGCAAACACACACACACACACACATTATATGCATAATACATACTATGCAAGGTCATTGTTCAATTTAATTATTCATAAACTATTGTTTTATTGCCATTTAATTCGAAGCATTCTTTTTACCCCCGTCCCCCTTCCTTCCTTCCACACCCACACACACACACACACACACACACACACACACACACACACACACACACACACACACACACACACACTCACAAATTAGTGTAGAAATAAAAACACTCCGCTTGCATCGATGATAATATTTGTATGTATATGTATTGTACCTATAATAAAGTATGTCTATAATAAATTAGAAGATTTATGGGTTTCCAACGCTCACTCACCATGATCCCCGCCCCCACAAAACACTCAGCGACAGCGGCTTCCCGCCACCCGCTCTTCGGACCACATGGCTGCCCCCTCCATAGAGACCCCTGACATCCCCCCTCGTAACGTCCCGCGCTCGACCCCCTCTCCACCATGCATACTAGGCTTCCCCGCGCTGGACCCCCGCCCCGCTCCCCCCTGAGGTCCCTGGGTTAGAACCAGCCTATTACCACTACTTTTCATAGAGAATCGAACATCACTATCACACTTTTGGCATTTTACACATTCCGATAAGGCAGAAAACACAGTCAGGAAATTAAAAATTCGATATCCGATGTTTGGATCTTCTGGTGCGGATGTCTCTCGATCAGTCTTCAATTTTTTGGCACTGGAATTAATATTCTTGTCACGAGCTGTTCTTTTCATTTTCTTTCGAGAATTTTGCAAGAGCGGCCGTGCCTCGTGCCTTCCCAGGGTGCGGTGACCTCCGCGATCACCAGAAATGTGCAGAGTCGGGGTGGCGTGAGTTTGGCTGCGTTCGACCACTCAGGGCCCGATGACGCGATGCTGACGGAGCGGAGTGTCCTTTTTCGTTCCCTCTTCACTTTTCCATCCCCGCTCTCCAACAATAATTATAACCATTATTGAAGAGCGAGAAATACTTTTTTCCCAATTTAGTCTCCAGTAGAGCTCCGAACTATCGAGTACTGGAAAAAAGGCTCCTACCCGTTAGCCTTCGCATAGCGTGCCGTAAATCTCGCGGATACAGTACAACCCCTTTGTAATCGTCGTTTAGTCGCGTGGGCTGTTAGCTGTCCCGTGAAGTTGCTCGCGTCGCGAATATAAGTCTCGGGCCGATCATTTTAAGATCTTTTAATATTTCTTTGATTATACTAAATGTAGTTTAGTCTAATTTCATTCAACCGGTATTCCTATTATTTGGCGATAGTCGCAGTACGTGCGCTAAATTAAATTAGCAATAAATTTTCCGATCAATTATATTGCTTCGGTAACACTCTGCGAGTGTTTTACTATCATCAATTCCATCTCGTGCCTGCGCGTCATTGTGTACCACCTCCACGCAGTCACTCGCAGTGATTCAGCGACATCGAAGTGTAAGTCGCTCATATCTATATTGTAACGTTTGTACGGTGTGCGGGAGAGTGTATGTGTATGCATGAGAGTGTGCGTGTAGGACGTCGCACCGAGGCTCCTTGCGCTGTCATATGTCAGACTCGCGTCAGCTATTCGCCTTTTAAACGCCCGTTATATCGCATCCCTTTTAATTTTCTTCAATCTTTATTTGTATTTTGCGCTACCGCATTACTTACTGATATAATATACGTTAATTATTGGTTGGGTGAATTTATGTCTTATCGTTATTTTCCTATTTCACCCATTTCAGGACACAAAATAAGCGGGCCCGTGTGGGACGCAAAGTAGAGAGAGCCCACATAAATAATTTAACTCGTGCTTCTCGCGAGTAGAGTTGTGGGGAAGTAAATACCCCGTGCCTTCGGCACGTAACATTCTCGTCGGAAAGTTTTTCGGCAGAATATCGATTTTTGGGCGGTATTTCCATTTTGCTTCGATCTTTGCGAAAGATTCCGGATCGATGAGCTTCTCGAGAACCTTTATTTTTTATATCCATTTTTCACTGAATATTTATTTGCAAACGAAAATTTACTGTAACGCACAGTTGCACGAACGGCAAGCTACTGACAAAACGTGTCTATTTCTGGCAATCAATAACAGTTATATGGTATTTCCGTTATACCTGGAGCCAAGCATGCCCAAAAACATAATAGAATCACAAAATAGGTCTAGACACGCTTTGTTCGAAGATTCGCTTGCAGCCACCTGCCTGTCGGCTCGGCTCCACAACACACGTTTCACTTTCTTGGCTGTAACTGGCTTATTTATCTAAATATTAACTTGCCGTTTTCACCAGATATTCTGGAGACCTCAAATTTCAAGAAAATGCAACAACAAAAAATCGATTTTTTTTTGCCATCTAGGTGTATATCTCCCCTTAAACACAAAGCCTTTATTACAACGGTAACAAAAAATGAGACTGAATATGCGTAATTGAAACATGAATAAATGTATTCTAAAAACATTACAGATATCGCTCGTATTGGTTCACCGACTGCAGACATAGGGATGTCATTAGTACCGATGGATGTACCAGGTTGCAAATCTCCACTCACAGATTCCTTGGCATGTTACAAGCCTTTGGAAGTGCCTTTGGAGCTGCCCTGACCAGCATGCGGCCTAACGACTGCCACCACGGAACCAACCACAATCGGCTAGTGACCGCCCCGTAGGACGGCGGGCAAACTAGCCCCCATGGTACCATTCTTGATCATTGGTCGGATCCTCGTGCGTACGATTGCTCGCACCACTTCCAATTGAGGTGTCCTTGCCCACTTCGACATTGGTCTGTCAGATCTTCGGCTCAGCGGTGTCGCTACTCACCGGGTACCCGGGCCGACACGGGCCTTCACGGATGTATCTACCTGCCCCACCGGCTCCGGACATTGGAAAGTTGTTTCCGCCAATGGACGTATCGACTTGTGATCCTGATGTAGCAGATTCCTCACCGCATCACGAGATTTTCGAAGCGCCCTCATCGCTAAACATCAGCAAACGTGAGTAATGCAATGTCTTATTAAATTGTTGCAGGGAAAAAGAATGTATAATGAGGCATCGGAATTGAAAAAGCGTCTATATTCTATGTTTCTCATTCTACAGGGTGACTTTTATAAGGTGGACAGGTGTTTTTAGAGGGTCTTGCGCGGTGATTTTGCGACTGAAAAAATATGGTTTTTCACGCTTTCTTTGAAAAAAAATATATCGTATTTGTGTCATGAATAGCATTTGCGAGAGAAAATAGCGTATTCTGGAAAAGGATAAAAAATCCATTTTGCGTGCAGGAGAATGAAGTTTATAAAATTCCGAATACGGGACACTCCCGAAAAACTTTATTTGTGCTCCCCGTCACGGAGAAAAAAATTATCAAACATACGATTAAAGTGTATAAATGGGAATTTAATTAGTGGAACAAACGAGCTAAGTCAGGCACGACAGGGCTATAGGAAGTGCTAGTCTGCTGACGTCACAGCTGCAACTTCCGAATGGTCGGCTGTCACAGGAAGTTGGTTCAGAGTCCGATGATACGCGGTCGAGCCGAGGGACCTGAATGTGTCCCTATCTGAGAACTTGATTCAAAATAATGTCAATTCATAAAATGTTGGAGGATTCCGTGCACTGAAAATACGATTTTCAATCATTTGCGATTCGCTAACAACTTTTGGAATAAGTGATTCTATCAATACATTTTAAAGTAATTTGACGTGGAATTATTAATTTTTACCAAATATTACGAGATTGTTGTTTTATAATGTTGCATAAATTATCTTCACATGTTGTAGTTACAGAATTTTTGAATATTTTATGAAAAAGTCAAAAATAAAAATGCTCGTATAATTTGGCAAAAAATAATAATATAACGCGAAATTACTTTAAAATGTATTGATAGAATTATTTATTGCGAAAGATATTAGCAAATCGCAAATGATGAGGAATATTGTTTGCGGACCATGAAATCCGCAAACATTTTCGAAATTGACATTATTTCCGATAATCAACTTCAATCGATTATCTTAAACCTCAATCCATAAAGGTATTTCAGGCACATTAATCCCGTGAAACTGGGTCGTTTTCGTTTTTGCACTGCCAAACCAACAATTGTCAAGGGAAAAAATCTGAAAAAAATCATGGTCGATATTTAGACCGTACTTCTACAGGAATAATAAGGTTGTTTTGTTCCTTATTTTCGATTTTTTAAAAATAAATATTAAGTGAAGAAAATGATCTTGGGCGGGATGAAAACGACCCAGGTTTGCGAAACGCGGATTAGCATTTGCTCCGCAATGGGTCAGATTGAGTCGAGAAATCTGACGATGCTGCGACAACGACGGTAGGAGCTTTGTTTATTTAACAAAGATAAAATCGGTGCTCGGAATGGTTCTCGCAGCCTCGATCGGACATTCCCGATATTACTGCCCCGAATTCGTCTCCGATTTTATCCTACTTCCGGTCAGATTGGGTCGAGAAGTCTGACGATGCCGCGAGAACGACGCTAGGAGCTTTGTTTATTTAACAAAGACAAAATCGGTGCTCGGAATGGGTCCCGGGGGCTCGATTGGACATTCCCGATATTACTGCCCCCAATTCGTCTCCGATTTTATCTTACTTCCGGTCAGAATGGATAAGGAAGTCTGACGATGCCGCGAGAACGACGGAAGGAGCATAGTTTATTTAACAAAGATAAAATCGGTGCTCGCAATGGCTCCCGGGGCCTCGATCGGACATTCCCGATACTACTGCCCCGAATTCGTCTCCGATTTGATCTTACTCCCGGTCAGGTTGGGTCAAGGAATCTGACGATGCCGCGAGATCGACGGTAGGAGATTTGTTTATTTAACAAAGATAAAATCGGTGCTTGGAATGGTTCTCGGAGTCTTGATCGGACATTCCCGACATTACTGCCCCGAATTCGTCTCCGATTTCATCCTACTTCCGGTCAGAATGGGTCGAGAAGTCTGACTATGCAGCGAGAACAACGCTAGGAGCTTTGTTTATTTAACAAAGATAAAATCGGTGCTCGGAAGGGTTCCCGGGGCCTCGATCGGACATCCCCGATATTACTGCCCCGAATTCGTCTCCGATTTTAAGTAGTGTAATGGTACCAGTTCTAAACCAAGATTCCTACTACCGACACTTACCGACCGAAAACGACCCAAAAATGGTTAATTTCTGAGTTATCGGCGGATGGTCGGGTAGGGGTTTGATTTAGAACTGGTGCCATGATCGACAGTCGATGTTTGTACTTACCGACCGATGGTAGGGCTGCACTGCTTGCCGACCGATGGTGAGGCTCACAGGTTTACCGATCTATGGTAGGGGTCACCGGCTTACCGACCGATGGTGGTAAGTCCCCCTTCGCCTCGAATGGAATGCGTCGGAATGGGGGGGAGGGGGGTAAACACAGGGCCACACGTCCGATTCCCAGCGAGGCCGCGCAACGACTGACAAAGAGTCGAAGTGCTTTGTAGTAAAAGGGAGTTCCCCTCCCCTCCCGCGGGGAAGAGGGGGCGGTGGGAAGAAGAGTGGAGGGTCCGATTTCTCAGAAATTGTTTTAAACATTTGTGAGTGGTGAGTCATCGGGCGCTTGCCGTGGCTTGACAAAGCACCCCACCCCCCTCCTGCTGAGATGCGATAGTTTTGTTTATCGACGTGTTGAAACCGGCGAATTAAGGTGTTGAATGATTATTTTCCGAGAATTTATCATCGGCGGAAGAGTAACATTGATTGCGTCAAAATGGCGGCGGGATTTCGTCAGATTATTTTTTCAAACGTTTTGTGGGGCGTGGTGAGTCATCGGACGCGTGACATTTTTCCGCGCTCTGACCCTCGTACCATCAATGCAGAGGGGGGGGGGGGGGGATTACATGATCTTGCGATTCAAGATCGGACGCACACATGAGAAAGAACTACGTACACACGAGTGAAACAATGGAGTTCATCGATAAAATTCGTAAAATTGCCGATTTTCTGCCGACAAAGAAGCTCAGAGAGTTGTCACCCGGGTCGGATTATATCATCACCAACATACGGGCGGTCAACACTAAATTTGGCAAAAAGCACATTGTTGACATTCGCAACGAATTCAGCGTGTTTCTACCCGGAACGATCGTCAAGGCGCTTGAGGCTGATTCGACAACATTCGAGAGCATGACGGCAGCAGCGCATAGAGAAGATCTATGCATGGTCTATCGCGGCGGAAAATGTCACAGCCTGAAATTCGCGAATTCAGCAACATTCCAGCTGATGTTGGCAGCAGCGTACAAAAGAAATGTCTGCATAGCCTACATCGGTGGAAAGTTTATCGCATACGTTAAGGGTCATACAAATCGAGAACAGCTAGCTCATATACTAAATATGAAAAATTATCTAGTTATTGAAACGTTGGACGCGGACTCTGAAGATATGCATGCAAAATGCATAATGAAGGATACTAGTAAAGTATTTCAAGAACAATTAATCTTGTGTTCAAGATTGGAAAGCACGAAAAAGAGCGCCCAACGTCTCGTTGTTTGGAACTCGATCTTGTGTATACAAACTCGACGTTCGAGCGCGTGCCGGCACACACACACACACACACACACACACACACACACACACACACACACACACACACACACACACACACACACACACACTTACACACACCTTGTGGATGCTGCGCTTGACAAAGCCCCCCCCCCCCTCCAAATAAAATGCGATATCCATATACGCGTTGAAACTCGGCCGCCATGATGAAGGGGACTATAAGTGGGGGTGTCGAGAAAAATATTCGTCAGTATAGCGTTTCCTCGTCAACATGAGTCATTTCAGAGATTCAAAAAGTCCTGTTTCTCAAAATTTGAAGAAGTTTGCTGAAGATCAATTTCGAAAAGGCCCTCCCCCGTCCGATTCAAAAGTTCCAAAGATCAAAGGGAGTGAAGCATATAATGATAATGTTCGTCCCGGGCGATACGGAGCCGTAGGTGATTTACGGAAAAAATAGGCTCTTGTTGAGAAGTTGCCACGGAAGGCGGCGGAATCATGCGCCGCATCGAAAACAATGCGTGCAAGAGACGTGAATTAAAAGTGCGCATCGAACGATTGTTGCAAGACATTCAACAATTGAAAGGAGAAATAGACTCATGGGCGCAGATTCATTCGCTGAGGATGATATTTGAAAAAATAAATTTGGAGCCCCGGCGCGAAGAATTTCCTCACCGACAAACGTCATTGGTCGAGGATTCAGAGTGGAAGGGAAATGGTGGAGGGGGCAAGTATATAATCTCGTGAAGACAGCTTTGAACGATTAGACGGCAAGTGAAAAATGGACGCGATCAATAAGATTGGTAAATACGCAGATTTTCTTCCGGCGAAGAAATTGAACGAGTTGACCCCCGAGTCGGAGTATTCCATCACCAACATACGGGAAGTGAACACGAGATATGGCAAAAAGTTCGTGATTGACATTCGCAACGAGTTTACCGTATTTCTACCGGGGAGGATCAGCAAGGTACTTGAAACGAATCCTGCGACGTTCCAGACGATGTTGGCGTCAGCGTACAACGGAGATCTATGCATGGTCTACATCGGTGGAAAGTTCAATAGCATGGAATTCAAAAACCTGGCAAACGAACCTGGCGAATGCAGTGCGCGGTGAGGAGGAAGGCGACTAATGTCGATTGACTGCTCTAGTGAATTGCAAGTAAAAAATGTTTTTTTTTTTGTTCTCCAGGTGAAGAAACCCCGAGTTGCTATGGGCTCTCGGAAAAAAACACATCACAAAGGCTCGATGTTGGCGGAGGTGCTCAGACCTGGAATTCTGCTAACCTCGCGACAGCGAAACCATGGCAAAAATATTGTGTTTTTCGGATCACCAAGGCGCTCCCGGTTGACATCAGCGCTTTGATAAAATCTGGTGCGAAGGAATCCACGAACCTCGCCATCACAGTATTAAGAACATTTTCTATGTGTATGTGTGTGTGTGTGTGTGTGTGTGTGTGTGCGTGTAAATGGGACAACATTTTGTAAAATTTTTTTGTAAATAAAAAGTAAAATTATGTAATCACAAAAAAAATTATTTCCTCGCATCCTCTTTCAACCATCTCTCCAGACATTTCACATTTTCATAGGCACATTTGAATTTTGGGTGGAGAGTCGCATGGTAGGGATATCCGTTGTTTCTCAGCTCTTTTGTCGCAAGCTTCTCCAACGATGGGAAATCCAGAGTCTCCAGTTCGATGATCTCCGTTGCTAGGTCGGTGAATTTCTTCAACCACAGCGATTTCTCCAATCCCTTGATGTAGACGATTCGAGCGTGTTGTAAGATTGATCGAATGAACATGGGGATGGTGTCGTGTGGAAAGTCGCCATCGTCCCATCGCAAACCATGGTAATTGCGCTCCAACCACATATTCGTACTCTTGTACTTTTCCGGCAGAGAATTCCAGGCGTACGGTGGTTCGAAGAGAAACGCCAAGGGCTTGCAGTCAACGTTCGCCACCTCGACAATTGATATTTCCTTCGGGACGAATTTGTTGATCGGTCGCTTAAAGCCTTGCACATCAACGATAAACTCCATGATGACTGTAGGGGGGCGCGTGATCGCAACTTTATATCAACTTTCTTACCCCGCCACCTATCGGATTGTACTCGACAATACGATCATGGAGAATGAGACAGTAGGCGGAAGTATTGGCGGGAATATTGGTCTTTGATTCGAATTCGATGCGTACGTCAACGGGGCCGGACTTGAGAGAATCGTTCTGCTTCGAGCAATCAATGACAATGAGCGGAGCATACTTTATGAAATTCAATTTTTTCAAGCATGGTTCGGGCTCTCTATTGTAGTACGAATATTGAAAGTTTGCATACATTTGATAGAGAAGCGCACATTGGTTCTGCGCAATGTCCAGATTCAAATTCCCATAGGGATAACTTTGCGAATTGAGGTAGAGTTTGACATCTGTGATGTCACAATGATCGAAATTACACGCATTTGCGCTTTTCTTATTTTTACGATCGGTCTGGAAGGCTAGAATGACATATCGTGGCTTCTCAAGTTGTGTAGATGTCTTCACGGCCCACATGTGTTTTGAGGTTGCGGGGAGCATTGGGTACTCGTACAATTCCCATGAGCGGAAAGTCATGGGTATCGATGTGTCTTTACCGATAAACTTGAGAAGTTGGATTTTACGCTTATCGGAGAGTGTCACGTATGGTACGAGCCATTCTACTTTTTTTTAACGTGAATTTGATGTCATCCTCATCTGTGGCTTGCCATATCGCATTATCATTAGTCTTCGATCTCAATAAAATTAATTCATGCTTCGCGTTCACACTGATTTTTTGATAATCTTCGGCGAAACCGAGGATCATACTTAGCGGTATGCATACGTCAAAATTCCCATCGGCATTTGCGACAGCGTGCCCGCTGCGAACATCATACCAGCCAGCATTCTCAAGCTTATAGTTCTCGGATTGACTCACGGATGCGTATCCCTTCATCGAGCTCGTTATGCCCACATTTTTAGATCGATCTATTTCCATGGCATTGATCTCGTATCTCACCTCGTCGAACAAATAGCAAATGCCATTGTTTGCGAAATGTGTATTGGCGGCGATTGTGCCATCGGCTTTGGTGACTCGCCCGCAGACGCGTAGCGAACTTTGACTGGGAAGTATGCATATGTCTTGATGCTGAATGGAAATACGTATTTCATCACTGTTATTGAAGGTTGTTGATGCATACGGCTGATGAGCATGAATCTCATAGTGCGCGATAGAATCATCGAAGATGACTGGGGTTTTGATATCAATTATTTCCGCCTCCATCTCAAACAGCATACGCACGCAATGCAGATTATATAGTTTTTCATGCGATTTTTCCACGTATTCGTAGACCCAAACTCCGCAAAAACAGCACGTTCTGCGGTGTTAGCGGTGTGCGTGTCCATCGACTACTGGACTCTCTCATCGACGAAGTATTGTTTTTATAAGTGGTCGCGACTCTGTGAAAGACTATACCCATTGCGATGTGATGTGTAATCGTATGGTTATTGTCTCACCGCGAAAGTTCACCAAATCACCGTCCTGATCCACTATTCGCAGTTGAATGTTGTCTATCGTCTTGCTCGCGATTGGTAGATAAATGACGTGCGACGGTATCTCGATGATTGTATAGCCTGGTGGTACGGATGGGAAAAACGCGTGGATTGTGTGTACTCTTCGCTCGTTAATATACGCGCCAGCTGTGAGGTTACATTCGACGCGCAATGCGTTCACTTTGAGAATGGTCACTAGATTATCCGATTGATGCTTTTCACCAGCTCGTAGTCTACGGGGTGCAAATCCTAGCATACGTCCGATAGAATCCTCGGTCGTGAAATATATTTCATAATTGCACTCGATTTCACTGCGCAGCGTATTGTGGTTGAGCCTAATGCGAATGGTGATATTTTGTTTTGCCAGCTCTTTTTCCAAGTATGTCGCAATATCGGCTAATTCCTAACTTCCAGTAGGTATGGTAAAAACGTTCTTGCCATCGTAAAATTTGTTGTGTCCAATGTCTATATTTGGAATAGAATTGTAGGGTAGGAGTTCGATGAGTCCGAGGGTATAATTCTTGTGGGGGGTGAGTTCAATGGGGAGAAAGTATTGAGCCTCGAGCACAGACGATGATCCCGATAAGGTCAACGGATGACTGTTATCCATAATGTCGTTTGACAAACTGACTCGATTTTTCCCTCATCACCCACTTTTATACAGAGAAAATCTCTCTCGTCGCGGTAATTGTCGACAGAGAAACTTCAGACACAAATGACCACACTCGAATGTGTCGTATGTCTGGTACCTCTTGTAATTATAATTCACGCTACTCACACCGAAGTATTTCAAAAGTTCGGCAGGTGGTTGGAGATCGCCGAAACTATCGAAATAATGGACTCTATTGTTGGTTTTTTTGTACGCCACCCAATGTGTGCCAGACCCCATATCCTCATCGAAATTTACAATGGCACATTCGCGTAGCCATGGTCCACCCTTGGGCAATTGATTTCGCATGTAACATCCACGAAAATAGGGGATTTTCATTATTTTGGCGTATTTTAGCAAATCTGCATCGGTGAGTGGTCGGTGAGGTAGCTCTACTTTACGTTTTTTGGCGCGATAAAGAGACCCATTCCCTGTTTGTACGGCTTGAGATGTAAGCCTTTGCCCAATGCTATTGCTTCAATCGTTCGATTGTGACGCTGGCTCTCTTCGAGCTCACGTTTCGCTGCTTGAGCGGCCTTGACCGCTTTGACTATGTTGGCCGCACCACCTGCTAGCGCCCCTGCAGCGCTGAGACCGGCAAAGATGGGTACGAGAAACGGTAGGAAGCCACCGATCTTACGAGGCACAGGCAACACTCGAGGCGTACGCACTTTGCGCGCGCCACTTGCGACCCTCTTGACAGCTGCTCGGGCACCCTTTAAGGCCGACGCAGCAACGGCACTTGAATCTTCACTCTTCACCATGGCTTCTCTCGCTGCATCGATGATTTTCTTCAAGCCAACAATTTTGGCCCCCCTCTTCTTCTTAATCCCCATGCCAAATTTTCTCTTCGCCTTCATGATTCCTGCTACGGCAAGCGCGTTTGTTTTCTCCCCGATACTAGCGTCGCTGGCGCGAACTCGTTGCCAAGCCCTCTCCTGCAATATTTTATCCGTAGAATGTCTAGCTTCGAGGTTTTCACGATTTTTCGAATACGCGATATCGTGCTCCGTGCAAGCTGCATCCAACGGATTTATTCCAGGATCGCCGCGTGCAAGACGTTTAGCTAGCTTTGTGCCGGGTCCGCAATACTGATATCCAGGCAAGTGCAATTCAACGGGAAGTTTGTTGATGATACGATTGAGGAGACCTTTACCGGACTTCTTTCCTCGACGTTTGATCATGATGAAGGTTGACGCTCGACTGAAGGGGCAATAGATATAAAAGCTCGTTTTATACCAAAATTATGTCAGTCGCGACGAAGATGAAGTCCAAGACGTATGGAAAGCTGCCGGTGATAAACTTTGATGAATTTACGCAAATTCGGGGAGAGGGTGGACAAAGGCGTCATGGTGATTTGCTGCCAAATACGATTCGCGCGGTATTCTGCGGTCCGTCAAACTGCGGAAAAACCAACGCGTTGCTCACCCTCGTGATACACCCGAATGGTCTGAGATTCGAAAACGTTAATCTCTATTCAAAGTCGCTGAAACAGCCGAAATATCAGTTACTCGAACAATTTCTCCAGCCCGTGAAGGGTCTCGAATATCATCCATTTAACGAGCATGAACAAGTGGTGCCACCGAGCGACGCACGACCAAACTCCATATTCATCTTTGACGATATAGCGTGCGAGAAACAGGACAACGTGAGAGCCTTTTTCTCCATGGGAAGGCATGAGAATGTGGACTGTTTCTATCTCTCTCAAACATACGCTCGTATTCCTAAGCATCTCGTGCGCGATAATACGAATTTCATAGTTCTCTTCAAGCAGGACGACTCGAACCTCAAGCATGTGTACGATGACCATGTCAATACCGATATGTCATACACACAATTCAAAAATATATGTTACGAATGTTGGAATTCCAGCAAGTACGGATTCCTTACAATTGACAAGGATAGTAGTATCAATGAGGGTAGGTATAGACGAGGGTTTGATTCTTTCCTCCGAGTCAATAAATAACGTGCTCTTTGTTGCAATGCATACGGTATTGCTTGTATTGTGAAACTGACAACAGCATGAAGCGTCGACAACTTTTGCAAGAAAAATATGTGTTGCAGCAAATCGTCAAGGCCAGTGTTGCAATTAGACGAAAACATCGAATGATAAAGATGGGTAGAGATAATGCTGATCAGGTGATGCAGGATGTCTTTAAGCCGATAGTCACACCATTGGAAAAGCTCGTTTCTCACAAGACGTCACCATTGAAGAAGGAGGAGGAGGAGGAGGAGGAAATCAAGAATGAAACGGAAGAAAATGAGAGTGAAGTTAAGAATGAGTCACCGGAAGATTCAACTTTCACAGCGGCGTATGAGCACAAAGATGATGCCTCTGATGACGATGATGATGCCGATGCTGATGATGATGATGATGATGATGATGATGATGATGATGATGATGATGATGATGATGATGATGATGATGATGATGATGATGATGATGATGATGATTCACCCAGTCGAGTCGATGAATTGATAAAAAAATATCTCGTATTGTTACGTATGGGTAAAAAGAAAAGTCTGGATACCACATACGGTGTGCGAATGCTTGCCAGCACCAAATTAATTATTGGCGATTCTCCGATAATTTTCGATTCTCCGCATATTCGTGTGGGGGAGAAAAGTTATGCGACAACTGTGTGATTGACGGAGCTCCTATTTAAAAAAGTGCCAAATGTCGCTTTTCTCGAACCGAACGATTTGAAAAATTATGAGAATATCATCATTGGCACGAACGCGCATAAAAAATATTATAAACCGGACGGAGCAGTGCGACGTGAAAACAGTCACAAATTCAAGATTTATATTTCGAAAATAATTCGAGCACGTACGGGTCGGGGGAGGTACAAGAAGGCCAGAAAAAATATGCAATTTGACTATGTTTACTGGGACAATCCGAATGAGCTTGTAGATCGTCTTCGATTACTCCACGCATCTCAAGCGGCAGGCAACTCATCGCATTCCAATGAGATCTTATCGATTATCGAAGAATTGCGCGAGGCTGGAATTATTTATTAGGAAAAACGATCGTTTTTCCATTCGCATGTTGAACGTTGATGTGTGTGGATCTCCGCGCGCGCGTGCGCCATGAATGATGACAAAAAACTGACTCTCGTGCGAGAGCTGCATAAGCTTGCACGAAGAAATTATACTCGTCGACACGTTGACATTCGAGGTCTGGATGAAACGTGGCAAGCCGATATCGTAGATATGTCATCGTACGCGAGGCAAAACTCGCAACATAAGTTCCTCCTCACCGTCATCGATATATTCTCCAAATTCGCCTGGGCCATACCGTTGAGAAGCAAGAGCGGTAGAGATACGACGATTGCCATGAAATCTATATTCAATCAGGGTCGCATACCCAAGAACTTGCACATCGATCGTGGAAAAGAATTTTATAATTCACAGTTTGAAGCTCTTATGAAACGACACAATGTAAACAGGTATTCAACGTATAGCAATTTAAAAGCATCAATCTGCGAGCGTTTCAATAGAACGTTAAAAAATAAAATGTGGATGCAATTCAGTCTTCGCGGAATGTACAAATGGATGGATATTCTGGATTCTCTCGTTACCGAATACAAGAACACCGTGCATCGAACCATCCGGGAAAAACCGAAAAATATCAATCGCACCAACGAAAGAGAGATTCTCCATCGTATTTTTCGCCAGCGTCGATTAACGGCAAAAAAATCACAAAAATTCAAAATTGGCGATAATGTGCGAATTAGCAAATTTAAGAATGTATTTGAGAAGGGTTATACGCCCAATTGGACAACGGAAATATTCACGATACGCAGAGTGAAAAGAACGAATCCAACGACGTAAAATCTCAAGGACCATCGGAACGAACCCATCGCCGGCTGCTTCTACGAAGAGGAGCTGAAGAAAGTCAAGTATCCCGACATTTACCTCGTTGAGAAGGTGGTGAGGAAGCGTGGAAATCGAATGCTCGTCAAGTGGTTAGGTTTCGACGATACGCACAACAGTTGGATCGACAAAGGGGATTTGTGAAAAAAACGTTTTAATAAAAAAGTTGTCTTCGAAAAAAAAATCCATCATTTTCCCTTCACATCTCACACAGCGTTATGTAACGGAGTCATGTCAAAAAGTTGTCTCAAATTAAAGATATCTGAAGCTTCGGGGGCACAGCAGACGCAATTCACACCATCCTCCTTCCACACGCGGAGCGTGTTGTCACGAAGTTCACGCTTCCGTGCTCTCACATTTTTGGCGACTGCTATGAACTGATGCTGCCATTGAATCTCTAAGGACTCATTCTGGTCGGGCCCCACGGTCTAGAAACAAAGAGGAGGAATTTTTGTATAAAAAAAAATATTTTTACTTAAATTTTTTTTATTTCGTGCGTACTTACCAAAATCATATTTATTCCTTCGAATACGATGGAATTACCTCGAATATGGAAAGACATCTGGGGGGGGGGGGAGAAAAGAAAAAAAATGTCAAATTCAAGCCGGAAGAGATATATATATATATATATTTTTTTGCATAGACTTATGGTCGCTGCTGCTGAATAACTCCAACGACAAAGGTTGAGAGAGGTGATGTCCAGAGTGGCTTGGGAAATTATTCCTCGTCGAGGTTCCAAAATTTTTCGACTTGTTGCCTTCGCGCCAAATTAGCAAAAGTACACGTCTCGTAGCCTGCAACAGGAAATGCGTATTTCCCCATAACATTTTATGCGTTTTTCTCCAAAATTTTTGTCTTTTTACCTGAATCTTCACTATCTTCTTCAAAAAGATCTTCACTTGTATGTTCGCTAATTTCACTGTGCCGTGAGCTGTCGTCGTCGTCGTCGTCGTCGTCACTCTCGTCGGCTTGAGCGGGTTCGTCAGGCGGTTCGTGGTTGACGTCAATCTGCTCACATTGAATGGGTGCGCGGTTTATTTGAATCCACCCGTTGACATCTACTGCAGAAGATGTTGGCTAGAGTTCGGAGGAAAAAATCTAGCCTCGGACCGTTGCCCATTGTCTTATCCAATATGAAGAAACAGCTCTCACGACCAACTCATGCAACTCGACGCCCGTCGACGCATAGATGCAATCCGACGTCCGTCGACGCAACCCCCTCCCCCACTTACTTGATAGTCGCTGTGGCGGTTCTCGTGATCGTATTGACGGAAGCGAAAGTGTTGATGATGATGATGATGATGATGATGATGATGATGATAGTCTACGGGCGTTTATTCCCGATGGTCCAGCTACAGCACCATCAGATTGCACAAATGCATCACTTGGTTTTGAGCAATATGGCGACTCGATTTCCGACGAATCATCAGATTGCTCATCGATTAAACGCGGTCTCTTTGATGGTGGTGGTGATGAACAAATGATGATGATGATGAGGACGGTGGTGATGGTGGCAATGAATCTTCGTCACTCGATTGAAGAAGACAAATTTGTGCTGAAAAATATTCGTGTGTGTGTGTATGTGTGCGCGCGTGCGTGAGTGAAAGAGAGAGAGAGAATTCTTACCGTGTTTATTAACGATGGGCGCAACAGAATCCGATTCCTCCCAATTGCGTCGTTTGATTACACGCACCACAGAATGTAGCAGGCCGAAAGTGTTTATCAGGCCTTTGTCAAACGCATCAGCAAAGTCTCCTTGCCGCGCTCCCTTTAAAACTTTTCTTAATTTCCGCCAAATCACCGAAGTCGGAAGATAATGCAAATCGTGTAATACTAAGTCTGGCCAGCGATTTCTTAGCAAAGGATAACGCTCGAATAGAAATGCGATAAACGTGTACACTCGGTAAATCTCGTCTCCTCGATGCATAGTTCTCGACTGATTCAAAGGGCCAAACAAAATTTACTCTGAAGAGAGTTGAAGAGCGAGCCAACGTTTGTTTACATCCAGAATAGGTCCGATATCGGTCGCTTTTCCCGGGAGAGGGGATGGAAAAAGAAATACGTCTTTAGACACACACACAGCTTTCTTTTTATTCAGATTCCATATCATCATAACCCCATGGAAGAGTGTCCGTGGAATCTGGTATTAGCACTCTTTTGTCATCTCTCCAGCTGAGAGCAATTTTCTGTTGCGTCGCCGTATGTACAATGTGTTTTTTACTCGTGATCAATTGTTGCGCTTTGACAAGATTTTCGTGCGCAAACAAGCAAATTTTAAAGTCGTCGAATGTGATGGATTTCAGGGTTGACCGCCGTACACCCTTAGCTCTCTTTTTCGCCTCATTACAGTCGAGAATTTTGAACGAGTACAATTTCGCTCTCAAACCTACTAACTCCGTCATAATGCGACCATTATTCTCATCTTTCATGAGACCTAGTACTTTCTTATTGCGCAAAGGCATATTGTACGGATTGTTGGGTGAATAATCAGACGTGTCAAATTTGTCAATATCACGCTTCATCTCTTCATACATGTCGGGCACGCTGATGTGATGGATGAGACTATCAGTGTCTGTATACAATAATTTTGCTCGATCGTCGAATCTTTCGCGCATGAAATTGTAATGAAAATTATAAATCCAGACCTTGGAGATATCGAGTATGGAAAATCCGGGGTATATAGGCTTGTTGAATAAGACGCATGCTTGATTGAGCTCGATTATGACGATGTCATTGTGAAATATGGTGCAGCTATAGAACGTTGGCTTATCAATCTGCCCTTCGGCCCCCCACCGCCCCTTCCACTTTGTCACGAGTCGCACTTCCCGATGCTTCCTGACATTTTCCATTGTTTTACCAAAGACCGTGTTGTTCATGAGTTTGTAAAAATTTTTCTCAAAATCATTGTTCGATTGCTTTCTCAATTCCGTATTTATATCGATTTATTTTTTCAGCCATGCGCGCTGTTTGAATTTGAGGACTCTGTGAATGTTTAGGGACGTAGTGTTCGGGGCACAAAGGCAGATCTTTGTGCGTGTCGTGTAACTCTCGAGGATACTCCAAATCGACTTCGAAAATGTAGCCCGTTTCGGCGTCGTCGGGAATACTCTCGATACGTTCCCCGAAATTTTCCACCCATGCGAACGAGCCGAATGGTAATGACTCACACATAGCTGCACCATACAGGTTATTGACATCGTAATACATCAAGTATGACTCGGGCTCGTTTGGATTGAAGTTATCACGCATGTAGCGATTATTCGCTTTCCCGTACCTATTGCAGCACTGCGCTACACCACCGCGAATACCTTTCTCGATGAACATTAACATGTCAACGTCAAGCAAGAGTTCGAGTTCTACGCTGGTACATTTTAACATCGCATTAAACGATAGACCGGGTGCGGTAAAATAGTGCAATGGATCGAGACCGTACGTGTTGATGCAATTTCGTCGAAAATTCTCAAAAATATCTGTCAGAAGGAGTACGTCGGTTTTCAAATACAAGTCGGAATATTCACCCAACGTTTTGAGATTAAAGATAGTCCAAACTTTGCACGCGTGCGCGTAATCGTCCGCCGAAATATCTTCATTACTCAATCGGGAGAAAAAATTATTTTTCGCAGGCAATTGCGTCTCATCGAGTCGCATCCAAGAGTCCACATAGTCATAGGGAAAAACGCCTTTTCGCGTCAACAATTCAAATTGCGTGGCGTTAGCGCAATGCTTGCGTGTTACTATTTTTTGATCATCTTTCAGGTAAGATGCTAACTTTTCGATGCTACTCGGTATGAACCTCAAAGAGTCGATGAATCGATACTGCACGCGTGTACCTTTGACGCGCTTCGAAAAAGAAATATATTTCTCCTTGTTAATCGGCAAAAGACTCATGGATCCTTCGAAGGTTCGAGCCAATGCTACAATCAAAAAGTGTGCGTCATATCCAGACAAGTTGTGAAAAACTATTGGCACTACGTGGGCAATTTTGTAATTCACATTACAGTCTTGATGAATGGCGCCGCGGAATTTTCCCGTAAAGTGACAATGATCTCGGACTCTCACGTTTGTCGGCGCAAATGGTTTTTCACAAATGTGACAATTTTCAGCCAACTTGAAACTTTGACTTTCATCGCTACTCAAGGGTTTCATTAGTACTATGGTCTGGAAAATGTCGTGCAATGAGCCGGCCAGTCCTTCTAATTCACGCATGAACCATTCGATACAGTTCTTTCCACGAAACGACTTGTACTCCGAGAGAGCGTCATTGAAACTGCAATGCTTATAGAAGGCAATGCTATGAGGGGTATGCTTCTGATAATTTACAGTGTTAGCCTGTGGTGCTGTGACCGGTTCGAGCAAACATTCCAAATCTGCGTAAATTACAAACGGAACTATCTCCTTGTGCTGATAATTTTTGAATTTCAATTTTGTATTTGTACCTTCGGGAAAAGTAACACGACAATTATTACTGCAGTCCTCTTTATGTCGTTGCAATATTTCTTCTCTGCTGAAGTAACACAAACACCGGTTGCAAATCCATACGCGATGTCCATCCCTCGACACCTGCGCATTCAATAGTCGCGACATGTTTTTAATCCACGCGTAATAATGATACACCTTGGGAACACTTGCGTCCTCCTCCTCGTCCTCGTCCTCCTCCTCCTCCTCCTCCATTTCGGCGTTGATCATGAGTAGATGAATGGTTGGTTTATCCGACATTTGCGTACTCAGATATATCGGAACAATTTTACTCGTGCCGTCTTTTGTCGTACCATCAATCCCATACACATGGATCGATAAGCCATTCGATTGCTCAAATTTTGCAATTTTTGACAAACTCATCGAGGAATCCAGGCCTTCGTAGTGGAGCATCTCGCTATAATGAGGATAGGAACTCGTACGTTCGGGATGCATCCTCGGTGGCGGAGAGAGTGCTGCTGTGACGGACCAGAGAAAACAATAGGGGTCAATGTTTTGAATATTGACGACGGCCCGTTTCATCTGTATATCCCTCGGGAGACGCGTGTAGGTGGATAAGCTCCCTCGCAGTGGTTCGTACTTGTTAATGTTCACAAGTAGATGGGAGATTTCGTGTAACGTCCAACCCGACTCTTTTTCCTGAAAGTCCTCGATTTTGGCGGAGAGTTTTGCTTGGACGCACTCGATGAATCACTCGGCAATAGCGCTCGATGGTAGAATGACCGCGTTTGTCGTTTGAAAAGCACAGTAGGAGAAAAGCCCAAAAACCTGGCCAAAACCTCAAATGACCTTTGACGGGAATGAAAATTGGCTTACAGGGGTTTTCAAGGTCGCTGATTACGAATCTGAAAGCCAAATTATCGTAAACAAAATGGCCGATCCAATATGGCTGACATGAATGTTAAAAAGTTGCCAGATGTCGACAAAAATTGGTATTTACGGGTTTTCAAGGTCGCTGATTACGAATCCGCGAGCCAAATTATCGTAAAAAAAATGGCCGATCCAATATGGCCGACATGAACGTTAAAAAGTTACCAGATGTTGACAAAAATTGGTATATACGGGTTTTCAAGGTCGCTGATTACCAATCCGATATCTATTGTTTATAACTTGCAACAAAGAGCTTACAGCAAATTGTTATAAACAAAATGGCCGAGTATCCTGCTAAATAGATAAATTAATATATTTAAAAAAATCATCATAATAAAATAAACGTGAACAGTGTATTCTACGCAATTATTATTTTTATTTCCAAAATACATACGGAACGTTTCAAAAATAGAAAATTTTATTCTTAATCAAAATCGTAATCGGAGTCGGAGTCGGAGTCAGAATCATTATCCGAGTTTGTATCTATTACAACTCCCGGCACGGCTTCAATCTCGGCGCAAAATTCGTCTGCTGCAGCAGTCACTTTAGGAGCGATCAACATCGCTACAGCTTCCGGCGACAAACTCTTCAGCTTCTTCTGTGGTAGTCTTCTGACACTTGAAATGTACGGATCAGAAGTAACTAAGAGCCGATGAAAAACATCTTCCATAGTTTTAACCCTGGAACTTTTTCGCGCAAAATCTTCTCGATATCGTTTGATGTCTTTGTTTCGAGCTTCCTGAGCATCTTCGGATAATTGGCCGATTGGTAATAGAGCATGAGGTATTATCACTGGACCATGAATTAATAGTTTGTGCACCGAAGTAGGCATGGAGTACCAAGGGTATAATGCAACGGTCTTTCTTGCCGTTTCAATAGCATACTGTTCAAATCTTTCACAGTTTATCTCGTGGCCACACGATATAACTTGTAGGATTACGTACAAGCGTTTAATAACTTCTTCGTTGACC